>JAMKCH010008408.1:0-39869 GCA_023653785.1 Ophioderma brevispina
CCAATTTTAGCGACATTCGAACGTTCTTAAAATTACGTTTTAAATGGTGTACAATCACAATTATAGCCAATTTGTTATTAACGAAAACGGAATAATCTACAATACAAAATTATTAACTGCATGATCTACAATAAAAAAAAGTAACCAATTAAGAAGGTATATGTAGGTCTACTTACCGACACAAGCTGTATTTGGGGCTTCTTGGCCTTCAACTGTGCAGATGACAGATTCCCTCTGTTTCACGTAGCTATGGTTTTGAACGCAGCACACAATGCCGTGGGCAATCCGATCGCCGTTTGAACGCTATCTCTCACTAAAAAACACTTTTGGATTCCCAGAGCAAGGTATGGTCCGAAGCACTCAACTGTTGCCACGCAGATCCCTGAAGATCCCTCACGTTGGACGAATTGAAGAGGGTGGTGAACCTTTAGATGGTTAGCAAATTTGTCGTATTTGAGTCGCCGGCTGAAACTTTAACAGTAATAAACCACAAACGGCGCGCTTCGGGTCGTCAGGATTCCTTTTTAAATATGCATACGGGACTTTCGCTTGACCATGGTGAACAAACTAAGTCGGACGATTGCTGTGAATTTGCCGTATACGGTGCAAGTGAATGGATACTATCGAATTTAAAGATGTCGCTAATAATAAAAACAGCATTTTATAAAGCGCCTTATCAAAAGGCAAAGCGCTGCACAAAGCATAATTATAAAAGCTTCAACTTAACTACAAAAAATATATCGTACAGTTATATACAGCATAATTTACAGGTCATAAGAAGTACAGCCAAAACTAAAACAAAAAAATTGAAACAAAATAATAATAGACAACATTTGAAAATGTACAGTCATGAGGAGATCGTGGAGAACAATGTTAAGACGGGAATAAATGAGTCTTAGGGGCTTTTTTGAAAGCTGTAATTGATGTGCGAGGACGGACTGTTAGTGGCAGGGATTCCATAGACAAGGAGCAGCTGCACTGAAGCTCTTGTCACCATTGTCTTCTGATTTGTACGCGGGATGTCAAGACGAAAACCATCGTCCAGATCTTAGGGCTTTTAACCCAGGATATGAAGATTGAGGAGATCACACAGGTACAGCGGTAGAAGTCCGTGGAAACTTTTGTATGTGAGAAGCATGAATTGAAAGGCATATGCGTGATTTAACAGGCACAGCCATTGAAGTTCTTTGAGAAGTGGGGATGATTGGTGCCTTCTACCTAATCCAAAACTGACTTTAGCAGGCTCTATTTTGGATGGTTTTAAGGTTCTTAGCTGTCTTTCACGGAAATTATGTACAGTGCGGAGTTGGCGAACGCCCCCAATACGAGATAAAATCAAAGAAAGACAAGGTGGGACAACTTTCAACCGTGATGAGCGACGAATTCTGCTATATATTGCGAAGAATGGATTGGCGGATTGATGATGGACTCACAGGTTCCGACATGGACATACAACTGTCGAATATCACGCCAAGATTTTGGGGTTGTTGCAGATGGTGAAAGATTACTGTTACCCATTTTGATGTTAAGTTCTTAACAAATTTGGATTTAAACACGGAAGAAGCAATAAAACTCAGTTTTTTCACATGTAGTTTCAGTTTTATTCATCTTCATACATTCACGTTTCAGACAACACATTTTGACAACGGCAATTGCCTTTGGAGCATCCCTCTCCCTTGGATCGAAATCTAAGTACAACTGTATGTCATCCGCATACATTGATGGTGAATATGTATTTGCGGATGATAGCATCAATGCAGCAAGGTACAAAATAAAGAAGAGGGGCCTACCACAATCCATGAGGCGATTCCATAAAAGACAGAGGTGACTCGATGAAGAGAATTTCCACTTGCAAACGCGGAATGAGCGGTCGCTAAGGTAAGAAGAAATCCAAGCGAGAAGCGTACCTTGAATTCCAACGGTGTCTGTGTGACGAGAGCCGATTGAACATATCATATACGGGTCGACGGTGTCAAAGCGGCGGATAGACTAGAAGTCGACAGCAACACTTTTCGATTATCAAGAGCATTCATTATATCAGTTTTCACACGCAAGAAGATGGCCGTCTCGTGCTATGGAAGTTCGCCTATACGCAGGGGACTGAGTGGTTGCAGAGAAGGTCATTGCGATTTAAAATGGCTCTTTATTTAGCTTGCAAAAGCAATTTTTCATCAATTTTGGTAGATGTAATTGACAGTAGACACTGGCGGGGGTAGTTCTTTAAAACCTACTTGTTAAAGTTGGCTTCTTAAGAATTGGCTTTACGACAGCTTCACGGAGCTTCGCTGGTACATGGCCGCATTAAATGAATGATGAGTGTAAAGAAGGTTTTAATGGTTTTACGATATAATCCCACAATTTGTCCTTGAACAAGCCCATTGGTAAAGTATCAGTTGGAAGATTTAGATGGCATTGACTTGATAAACTTTACAAAGATCTCAACAGTAACCTCATTGAAACTCCGACAAGACCTCATGTATATGACCCTTTACCGTAATTCCATGGTTGTAACATTGACACATCTGTCAGATGACAGATCAAGATAATGTCTTATCAGGGCAAACTTTTGGTTAAAAAATGAGCAAATTCATCATAAGTCTCCATATCATCACATCAGGGAGGTGCTTTAAACTTTTGTTCAACAGTTGTCCAAGGTTAAAACATATTTGTACAGTCAGAAAATTATTGAGTGTATCTTGTGAAAAGTTACTGTCCCCTTAGCAGTTTGAAATTTAGTTTACTGTGATCTATCTGTTAAATATAGTCGATATGGGTCATTAGGAATTTGGTTTAAGCCATTTTCTTTTCACACTTTCACGCTGACGCCATGAACATATTGATCTTTCATTATCACCAGGGTGATGTGGACCTTTTACTGCGGGACCGAGCTGGAAGGCAAGAGTGTCTACAATTACAAATGGCTTGGTCAAAACAACTCCCAAACATCCCGTCAACTGAGGTTTTGCCAAGGTCCAGATCACTGAGGCGTGATGAAAGATCAGAGGCAAAGGATACTCTTGTCCATCTCTTGATATTTCTAACACTCATTTGGACTTTGCCAGGCCTAGTGCTTTTCACAATGAAATGAAACAACAAATTACATTGTGATCAGAACCCAGGCTTGGTAGAACTTCTCTTGGCATCGTTGATAACACTGCTCTCTTCAGGTCGAGCTATCACCAAGTCGCAAAGTTGCCCCTTTTTATGTGTTTGATTCCACTTATGTTACTGGGTACTGGATCAGTCCAGCGAGCTAAGGAGGATGGTAAGATACTGTAAACAGTGCATTGAGTGTGCAACGCATCACCTTTTATACCCTATACAAGACCTTACCTAAAATAGGCTTTCGAGGACTTGACTAATCAGCTAATTAGAATGCAATAAACCTCTTAATGCGATTGTTTACTTCATGTAATAGAAAAGGATGCAAACTAGAAAAGGACAGAGCTATAATAAATGTTTTTTGCTATTTTTGAAAGCTTCTTTTTCTTGAATTGTGAAGAAAATGTTAATATCTATGGTAATATAGTTAGTACATTCGATAGATAAAACATTTCCCGTTGCCGTGGTATAAATAGTTTGGCACTATTCGAAAATTGAATTTTTTATGGGATGTTTCCGTAGCCGTATACGGCTACCTACCTAACCCCGGGGTTCCGGTACCGTATCCGGCTACTATAACCAAAACGGGCTTTGTGGGTTAGGTAAGCCGATACGCTACGGAGTCGTGTCACATTGGATCGGTTAATATATCCGGACACAGTCATGCGTGAACGAACGATTCATGTACGACCGTGGATGCAACAAGAATTTCGCTTCCCACCGTGATTCACAATATCAACTTTCTCTAAGAAATCTAAAGGGGCCTACTGATTGTTTGCCCTGATGTAAGCGTTCATAACAAGTATTTAAAAAAACTGTGGTCGGGTCGCCAGCATAATTTTAGGCAGAAATAAGAACACCTTAAAAAGCATTAAAAGGAGTAGAATGGTTTTCTAGTTTTATTGCACTTTATGTACAGAGAACATGTGAAAAAGAAATCATCATAACTGAATTAAAGTAGATGTTGATACATGAGCATAAAGATTGCATTAGAATCCAATCACCATTTTACTACTTGATCTCCCGTTCACCGTGACGTTGGTGTGTGACATTTGACCTCACATATTTCTCCTAATCTTGTAATTTAGCATTGGTTACACCTTCCTTCATTTCAAATACAGACAAATAGAAAAAACGTCGCCATTGGGCGCAAATGTTTAAACAAAAACTGATTCCCCAAGTTATAAGCTTTAATTTAACATAGTTACCCCTTCCTGTCATTTCAATAAAGAAAATAGAAAAAACGCCCAATGGGCGCAAAATATTTTAAACTGAATCCCGTCACCCAGTTATAATCTTAATTTAACATAGTAAACAAAAAAATCAAAAAATTCAATAAAGAAAAATATAAAAACGCCCAAATGTCAGGCGGTCAGAAATGTTAAAACTGAATCCCCAGTATAGGCTTTAAATTTAACAAAGGTTACACCTTCCTGTCATTTCAAATAAAAGAAAATAGAAAAACGCCCAAGTGGGCGGCAAATGTGTTAAAACTGAATCCCAAGTATAAGCTTAATTTAAGCATAGGTTACACCTTCCATAATCCTATCATTTCAACTAAGAAATGAACAAAAAACGCCCCATTGGACGCAAAATGTTTAAAACTGAATCCCAAGATTATAAAACTTTCAATTTAACATATGTTAAAACACCTTCCTGTCATTTCAAATAAAGAAAATAGAAAAACGCCCAAACTGGGCGCAAAATGTGTTAAAACTGAATCCCCATCCCCAGTTATAGCTTTATTTTAATGTAGGTTACACCTCCTATCATTTCAATAAGAAATAGAAAAAACGGCTCCAATGGGCGCAAATGTTTAAAACTGAATCCCCAAGTTATAAGCTTCATTTAACATAGGTTACATTACACTTCTGTCATTTCAAATAAAGAAATAGAAAAAACGCCAATTGGCCGCAAAATTGTTAAACACTGAATGCCCCAAGTTATAAGACTTTAATAGACTATTGCGCAAATCCCCGAATGTCAATCTCATTCGGTTCCCATTTCCATCCGGGACTGTACATAGGGTCCATGTTTCAAAAAAATTTGTTTGTTCGCGTCGCTTCGCCGAACAGTGCCTAAAATTACATATACAAAGTACCTTTTCACGGTAAGTTAATCATTACAAAAATGTAGAAAAATATCTATGGAACAAAAAACAATCGAGGCACTGATGTTTAAATTCACGACAAACTGATATTTTCATCTAACTGTGCCCTACTTGTCACCTGACGGACGATTACTACTCCATTATAGTGCAACGTCACAGAAGGGTAAGTTTTCTGGTGTTTCGTACGCTCTTAAAACCGTGATGTTTTTTGCCGACTTGAGGCTGGTAAAAAATCCCGTATGGAAATGGTCCCCGAAAAAAAATTATAGTGAAAAAAAATAAAAAAAATAAAAAATTTAACATAGGTTACACCTTCTGTCATTTCCATAAAGACAATAGAAAAACGCCCATTGGGCGCCAAATTTGTTAAAACTGAATCCCCAAGTTATAATCTTTAATTTAACATAGGTTTACACCAACCTTCTGTCATTTCAATAAAGAAATCAAACAAACGCCCATTGGGGCAAGTGTTAAAAACTGAATCCCCAAGTTATAAGCTTTACTTTAACATAGGGTTGACACATTCCTAATCATTTCAAATAAAAGAATAAAAAAAACGGCCGCCATTGGGTCGGCAAATGTGTTAAACTGAATCCAGCCAATATAACTTTAATTTAGCATAGGTACAAACAACCTTCCTATCCATTTTCAAGAATAAATCGAAAAAACGCCCAATTGGCACAAAATGTGTTAACACCTGAATCCTCCCCGAATTATAAGCTTTAAATTTAACATAGGTTCCACCTTCCTTCATTGCAATAAAGAAAATAGAAAAAACGCCCATTGGGCGCAAAATGTTTTAAACTGATCTCCCAAGTTATAACTTTAATTTAAACATAGGTTACACCTCCTATCACATATTCAAATAAAGAAAATAAAAAAACGCCAATATGGGGCGCACATGTGTTAAAAAAACTAATCCTCAATTTTACAGCTTTATTAATTTATGTTACACCTTCCTGTCGTTTCAAATAAAGATTTTACCTAAACTCTCGTCTTAAATAATATCAACACATACCATGGTCAAAAGCTTCAATCATTAAACGTATATACCTCTACGTGCCTGATCATTTTCTTACTTATAACTCCTCCTATTGTTTACTCACCCATTGTTATCTATCCCTGCAAACTTTTAACCAAACTCCCCATCAAAACAAGTCTCACAGACTAAAATCAAAGAACTGCTTTTTTAAAGGCCATTTCAAATATGCAATTATGTTAGTCTTTGTCCTGCATTGAATCGCATACCAACCCAACACTAAACCCCAAAAATTAATATTAGTACGGAATCATTTTCATAAAGAAACATTTAATACATGACCTTCAGCTTATAGAAATAGACTCCTTCGCAATTTTTGAGAGTGCAGTGGTTTTCTATGTCGGGCCGCTAGGCGACCCGACAAAAAAATATCCCCATTAGAAGGATGAAGCTGAGAAATGAATTTTTTGGTCTTTGGTACAAAATGTGGGCAATTCTGAATTTCGTATAGGAGCACATACAAAAAAAAAAAAATACGAAATTCAGCTCGTATGGTTTAAAAACATTGAAATATAAGCAATTTAGGAATTAGGATAGGGGGGAGCGTGCCACGGAGTTTTTTGGACTTCTATCCTTCCCATCCCTAGCCTACCATTCATTGGCAAACCAAAATCAATTTACACAACGATCCTTATTAGGAAATCGTGGCAATTTGCAACTCTCCCATTGAATGTGTTATAAAAATGAACTGTTTGGCGGTGTCTAAATTTAACAAAATGTAGCCCTATACCATTTTTAATAGAAATGTCTGTTAAAATATCGATATAATAAATATGAAGGTCATGACTTTTTTGTATTCTATTTAAAACATTTCCATCCAAACGAGAAAACCGTATGTATTCCTGGAGCTCTTTATTTTGAGCAATGATTTAGTGCTTTATTAAAGACAATGCCATATATTGACAATACATTTCTTTTAGGCATGAATTACCCCTGCAGAGGGCTAAACAAATAAAAATCTACAAATTGAAACGAGGAAGAATTACTTTATATTGGGCTTTTTGTTTTTATCGACATCGGAGCTTCCGTTCAAAAGTTATAATCAAAATGTAGACGTTCGCAACTGAAAGAAATCTCTTATCATTTTTTAATGTATTTTAATTGTTTTCGCTCAAGCTGCGATATTGAATTTTCCACTAAAGATATTAATAAAACCAGAAACGAATATAACTAAATATATATTCGTTCAAAAAACAAAACAAAAAAAAAAAAATAAAAAATTGAAATTTGTGTTTTTTACTATTTTCTTTTTTTTTTTTTGGTATTATGTTTTTTTTTGTTGTTTTTCTTGTTTTTTTTTTTGTTTTCACGCCCGTGTATCCACCCACCCGTGGGGATGGGTTGGTTTACTTTTGTTGGTTTTGTTTTGTTGTTTGTTTGTCATGGTTTTTTGTTTGTTTGTGTCCCCCCCCCCGTCCCCCCCCCCCCCCCCCCCACACCCCCCACCCCACCCCACCACCTTTCCCAAAAAAACACCCCCACCCCCCACCCCCACCCACCACCCCAACCCCCCCCCCCCCCCCCCCCCCCCCTCCCCCCCCCCCCCCCCCCACCCCCCCCCCACCCACCCCCCCCCCCCCCCCGTTTTTTTGCTTTGTTCCCCCCCCCCCCCCCCCCCCCCCCCCCCCACCCCGTCCCCCCCCCCCGCCCCCCCCCACCCACCCCCCCCCCCCCACCCCCCCAACCCCCCTCCCCCCCCGCCACCCCCCCCCCTGCCCCCACCCCCCCCCCCCCCCCCCCACCCCCCCTCCCCCCCCCCCCCCCCCCCCCCCCCCACCCCCCCCCCCCCCCCCCCCCCCCCGCCCCCCCCCCCCCGCGCCCCCCCCCCGCCCCCCCCCACCCCCCCCCCCCCCACCCCCCCCCCCACCCCCACCCACCCCCCCACCACCGGCCCCCCCCCCGCCCCCCCACCCCCCCAAGCCCCCCCCCCCCCCCCCCCCCCCACCCCCCCCCTCCCCCCCACACCCCGGAAACCCCCCCCCCCCCAACCCCCCCCCCCCATCCCCCCCTAACCCACCCCAACCCCCCCCCCACCCCCCCCCCCACCCACCCCCACCCCCTCCCCCCCCCCCCCCCCCCCCCCCCCTCCCACCCCCCCCCCCCACCACCCCCCCCCCCCCCCCCCCCCCCGCCCAATTAATAAATAAGTAACAAAATATAATACTTAAAAAGTTATCAAATAAAAAATAATGAATTAACAAATATATAAATAAATGAAAATGAACAAAGTATCATAAATCCAAATTCTTTCTTTCCTCGCTACCCTGTTTTTTGCTCCTCAACCTTTAAAGAGTATACGACATAATTTTCACAAGTCCAGAATTTTGTTTTCTTTCAGGATTTTCACAATTTAAATTACTCCAAAATAGCGTCTTCAAACAGTTTCACGTAATTTTTTTCACACAAAAAATAAGTTTTAAAAATCCTTATAAAAATCCAAACATTTTTTTAAAAAAACGGTTCTTGCGACATACCCCGAGGACAGATCGAATATATAGCGAAACTGAAGTGTTTGACGGTACAAAAGTACATTTTTGCCTATGTAATGAATTCCTCTTATGAAGTCCTAAATGTTTTAAAACTATTCCACCCAATAATTTTTTTAACCTATGAAAAGAAATATGGAATACTGTAACTCATAACTTCCCTACAAAACGCCATACCTCACAATCACTTACCACTATGCGGCTTTGGAATGAAAGTTTTTGTCGACCCGACCCTACAATGAAAGACGCACCAAGAAATAGCGAACAAATTAAAAAAAACAAACGGATTTGTTTATTGGCTAAAAGGGCTATGAAGCTGACTACTGGGACATACAGTTTTGACGTGACGGAACATATCTACACATACTTGTGTTATCCACTCTAACTAGATTCTGTAGTGTCTTTTGTTCAGAGCTAAAGACGTATATTTCTTCTTTGAATCTGCCCAATTTGCAGTTTTTTTACACGTCATGAAATAACCGATATTTACCCCGATGTTTCCCAATTCCAAACTGCTTTCAAAAATAAGATGTAATTATTCATTAACAATGTTTTCAGTAATACTTCTGATAAGGTTAGCATGCACAAATCAAGCTGCCCATCGATTCACTCTAGTGACACTGTTGATATGCAAATGAGAAATGCATATTCGCCTTAACAACACCGACAGTCTTGGTTTGCGCGTACCATGTACTTCAAGCATACTTTGTTATTCTACAATACGTGCAAGTCAAATTATTTGAAACGCACGAGTACGTAAAATTTTTTCAAACAATTTGCATATGGATCTGTGTCGTTGTTGTTGTCTTACTAACAATGCACATTGTTTTTTCGACAGAGGAAAAACCTGGCATATTTTTGAAGTCTAATTGCCAAGACTCAAAACAACCTCGTTCACCGGCTTGCTCCCCTTGAAAATTGTATTTAGTACTATTTCCTTAGGATGGTGCGGTACGGCTAAAACCGAACACTCCGGCTATTTTACCGTATACGGCTACGGAACCCGGGGTTAGGTAGCCTATCCGTCACCGAAACCCTTCGTTTTTTTATATGTGGACTGAAAGGTGGTATTTTATATCACTCAGAATTGCTATTTCATAGTTCAAAGCTTAAAATCATTAAACCTGTTTATTTTTATTGCAAATGTTTATTGATATATTAAATTAACGGGCTTGAAGGTGTTCCAAATCGCTAGTACTGTTTTAAGTAAATCTAAAAGTTCTATTTACGGGCCGAAAATAACGATAACTATTTATAAAACCACCACCATGCTAGCCTCGCTCTGCATGTCAACGCAAAGCTTCACTGTGGTTCTTTCACACTTATGAACTCGCGGGAACGAGACAAGCAAGCACAGCGCCATTTTCTATGAGAAGTATATTGGGTGAAATTGGTAGTCCGTGTGAGGGAAGGAAATTCAATTAGAGCATTGGTATGTTACCGGTAAGTAGTGCAGTCTTATGGTACACGATCGATGTGTTAGAGAATCTGTATACTTGGCGCGGCGAACATTTACGCATGGCAAGCCGTACTTTGAGAAAATATCGGCGGAAAAAAAAACGATTTAATGTATGCAATACCGATTTTATTCTCGGTATCATATTCGGTTTTTCGGAAAAATACGAACCGACAGTATCGGTATGGACTCTAAACCGACAAAAAACGATATATTCGGTTAATCGATGATGCTTAACACGATCGCAGGAAGGAAAGGATTCGCAGGCACACAAAAAGAAGGACGTAGTGTTAAACGGTCTTACTCTTCGTCAGTAATCTGAAACAAAATTCTGGCTACGAGCGCAGAAACCCGGAAGTGTGTGACGAACGCTTTTATTTTTAACAGAATCCAATACGCAATTCAACGGACGCCGCGCTGCCATTTGTTCAGAAATTATGACGGAGATTCATAATTTCAGGGATATTATGTCGTATTCATGACAGTATTTGCCATCATAGAAAATGCACGCAAAGGAATGCCATAAATTACCATTTGGAGGGGGGTGGGGGAAGGACGCCCCGATGTTCGATACGAGGGGACTCACTGCCTACCAAGTCCAAGGCAAAAGGAAGTTTGACACTAGCTAAGGGTATTTTGCGTGATTGAGCACAATGTATTTTTGAAGAGCCCCTTGGATATTATCAGAATTTGAGAATTCTTTTAGTGGTTAAATAGCCTCATTACCAGCCTCTTTTAAGTGAAAAGAAAAATTTGAAAAAATATTGTTTTACGGTCAAAATGGTCAATACTTCCTTTTGCCTTGTTTTTTTGTTTCACTGTACACTGAAGTACCAAAACAAAAGGTTAATGCACACAGACCTTCTAGTAGGCAGCTAGTTATTCCCCAGCATTGGGGACTTCACAGACGTTCTTAAAGTATGCCTTTAAACAGCTTAGTGAAGTCCCAAAATATTATGTGTATCTGCTATGCCATTTTTGTGTAGCCTTCAAATTTCGACAACTGACAACATGTCACCTCCATTATTTTCATATACACCGGTGCTTTCACTAAAAACACTCTTCTACATGTCCTTTAGCACCAGTAATATCCAATTTTTAAATCACAAGCTAAAACTTCATTAAGCACCTGCAATACAAAATCATGACTTACCCCTGGGTCAGATCTAGTAACAAGTCTTGAATTTTCATTAATATCACTTCATAAAAAGTTGATGAGATATTTACGACTCTCCTGTTGTTGCTAACACACTAAGGAATACTTTCAAGGGGGAATCAGGTAATATTATTCGCATGAAGCGTGAAAAATTATTGAGAATGTGAGACAAAAATTTTGTCATAGCAGTTTGCACACTATTTTGGGATGACTCCTCCATTGTATTAAGTTAATGCATTATGAATTTGGTACATAAGGGGATTCATGCCTCAGCAGGACTAGCAGCTCAGTTACCTATACTCATCGGTGACCGATCTTCTGTGAGTGTGAGTGGTGCGTAGAGAACAAACAATTCTACAGAAATCACTTTAATTCCAAATAGATGCATAATCCCAATGTCATTCCCACTCAATATGTGTGTGCACAGCCATCTTTCCCACTAACATTCTAAAACGGAATCGAAAATAAGATGTAGGTTGGTAGCTACGCGTCGAGATACCTTGATAGTCATCTCACAAAATGAGCAGTTTTGAGCACCTTTCAACGCCCCAGTGGAAACGCATGTAAACATGACCCTCGCCGCTTGCCCACTTTTTGATGAGTTTAGCATTTAGGTTACTAACGGGACTGACAAATGTGTAAATAGGAGCGTTGCGACTGGTTACAGCCCTTCAGAGTGTAGTTTTTTGGAAAGTGTTGCGATGACAATCTACAGCTGGGGTGTTTTTGTTGATTGTGGAATCAATGTGTGGTTGCTGAGATATGGATTTTTTGAAAATTCGGCGATTTTTTTTTCTCCACAACGCAAATATTTCCAGAAAATCACAAGCTATGCTAGATTACATATTGGGCCATGTTGTTTTAAACTGGGCCTGTAATAGGTGGAGTTTTCTCACATAGCGCCAATAGTTTTGTATGCACAAAAGTTGATTTTTTAAATAAACATTCACGCCACATAGTTAAATTTGGGTATCAAATATAAAGCATGCGTGAAGGGCAAAAAGATGTCAATGATAGGTTCTTAAAAATTAATAATATTCCACTAATTGCTTTTTCAGGGCTACAAGCAAGCCATAAAGTTGATAATTTATATTCTATTTTTTACCCTCTCCCTATAATCCCAAGAAAGTTCCCAAAATCCCTATATTACCTATATTTTTTCTCCAGAAATTAAAAATTTGATTATTTTGACAATTTTTGCAGCAAACCAGAGAATTGATCAAAATTTGATCTTCAGAGTCTAAAATTGTCCAGGTGCAAGGTGAGTTTCAAACAGCTAGTATACAAATATTGACTGACTATGAGGGCGTAAGCCGAGGCATAGTTATGGTTCGAGATCACCGAGGGGCCTATAGTTTCAACATGCTCCGAATAAAAAGCAGTCAATATTTGTTTTATATACCGACTTATAGATTTTTGTTATCTAATTGGTTAAAAGAACATTGCTAGCCAGTAAACACAGCGCCTATATAATGCCGATTTTTCATAAATTATCTTTTAAAAAAAAAAAAAGGATAAAATTGTTTTTTTTGAAACCAATTAAGCTTGCGATAGATGATTTGGAGCCAAAACACACTAAGGGGAGCTATTTGAAGTGTGCTAAAGATTAAACTTGATGTTCAACTATTTAAACCCTTATTTGTTGAGGGACCCCAACGACCGGAATAGCCTTTGTGGCGATCCTGTCGCTGGGTCCCTGGACAGGATCGCCATGTGTAGGCCATGGCATGGGCTTGGCATGCATGCGTGGTTCCAATTTGTTAACTAAGGTGCAAAAACTTGTGAAGAAAAAGAATTAACAATCAACCTTTCTGTGTTGAGGATCAGGATGGTTTGGAGTCCAAAAAGGCTTCGCCGTAATCGGACTTTTTGCCCATTTTTGTGTCGGCAAGATGCTTTTTTAAAATCTTAAAAGTAGGATTAGGCCTACACATGTTCTCGGTGCCAAATAACTTTGGAAGTATGATGTGGTAGTAAAAACTATTTAAATTAGATTTGCTTGTATTTGAGGAGGATACCCTTTGTACACTAAAAATGGTGCAGTGTGCATTTAAAACCATAAAGGTCCGCCACAAGGTCCTTTTGGTGTGTTGGTACTTACATGTTACCCATGAACCATACATGGTTAAAGTAGATTTAAGTGGTGCTGAACTTGACATATAGTTGTTACATGAAAGTAAAGTGTTCAATAAGATGAGGAACAATAATTTCTCAAAACAAAATGCAAGGAGGGGTGGGTCGCAGTCAGAAAGCATTTCCTCATTTTTTAGGACCACCAAGATACTCGGTGGGTCTATGTTGGGTTTTTTGAAGCCAATGTTTCGTAACGGCGTGTTTATCTGATATCGTATTGTCTTGAAATTTCGCCTGTGTTGTTGGATGACGTGGGAAAATTATGCAGCGTTTTCGTTTGCGACAATAAGGTTTGTGTGAAAGCCAAGCTTAGGGTCTAAACAAACAAAAATTGGTGTGAAATTTTTTGGTTTGAATTTGGTTGTGTAGGTGTAATACAGCTCCCTTTTGGAGTGTGCATTGTTCAATGGCCATGAAAGTAGTTGGGAGAATAGCAAAGTCAATCAAAGTAAGCCTCTGGCAAGCCTTCCCACTTGTTCAACATGTCACTTGTAGCCTGTGCTTATACCTTAGGTTGTGTGTGTAAATCAGGGGCTTGCAATTGTATTTGTTACACTAAATAGGGTCACTACCATGCAAGGACCATTCCCATGGTATGTTGGTATTTCCAGGCTCAACACCTTTCTGCAGATGATGCTAGTAAGCTAAGTACATAGTTTTACAATGGACTCTAATAATGTAACATTCGGCACAGAATATTTTGAAAAATTGGTTTATATTCCTCAGAATGTAATTTGTTTTTGCCATGTAAAAAAAAAAGGCACCGTGCAGGCACCTTTGGAATCGAATTTGGCACTAAGATGATGATCAATTAAATTATTTGGTCAGTCAGATAGTATAATATCCTGTACCCCAGTAAAATCATTTCTTTCTCAATTTAAAATAACGGTCTGGAATTTACCTTATCCACTAACCTTTCCTGTGGGTGTGTGTGTTTGCGTCGTGTGGGTTTGCGGGTGTGTGGTGTGTGCGGAGTGTGTGTGTGGTGTCTGTGGTGTGTTTGTCTATGGTTTTTTTCGGTATGCTGCTGTGCCGTATTTTCTGGCGTCATGTTTGTAGGGGGTGTCTAATGTATGTATGTGTAAACAAATGTCAAAACTACGATTAAAAGGTGCATTTCGTGATTTCAGCAACCTTTGTTTTATTCATGATCACTAGCATCCTTGAGGAAAAAACTTATTCTCAAAATTTGAGCGATCCCGATCTTGCAGTTTTGTGTTATTAGCAATTGCTAGTTTCCCACAGTCCAAGGCTACTGTTGCTGTGATTTATGTCCATTTACGGACAGAAAATACAAAATTGTGATTTCTTAAGACGCGACCGAATTTGCAGGTAAGATGGGGCCACACATGGATATTACTAAGGCTAATGGTTCAGATGACATAAAAAATCTCAACATTTTTTAGGTAAGTGGGGGGACGCGGCTGTGGACAGAAATGTCCCCTTTAACTTATTGAACAATGTATTAACATATTAACAATTGGTCAGTCAGATTAGTAGTATCTGAATATCCTCTACCCCAGTAAAAATCATTTCTTTTCCAATTTAAAATAACGGGCTGGCATTTCCCTGATCCACTAACCTTTCCTGTGGTGGTGTGTGTGTTTGAGTTTTGTGTGTGTTTGAGTGTGTGTTTGGGTGGGTGTGCGTGCGGTGTGGGTTGTCTGTGTTATGTGTTGTCTATGTTGTAGCCTTTGTCTGTGCCGTCTCTCTGGCTGTCAGTTTGTAGGTGTGTGTGTGGATACATGTATGTAGTTGTAACACAAATGTCAAAAATAAGTAATTTTAAGGGCATTTCGTGCATTTTCAGCACCTTCTGTTTTATTCATGATTCACTAGCTATCCTTGAGAAAACACTTATTCTCAAAATGGAAGCTGAGTCCCGATCTTGCGGTTTTTGTTATTAGCAATTGCTCGTTCCCATCAGTCCCTAGGCTACTGTGCTGAATGTCTGTCATTTTACGGAACCACCAGAAAATACAAAATTGGAAATTTCTTACAGATGCGACCGAATGTGAGGTTTAAGCATGGGCACAATGGTTCCTAGGCTATAATGGTTCAGGAGACAATAAAAATCTCCAACATTTTTTTAGGGTTAAGAGTTGGGGAGGACGAGGCTGTGGATCATGGAAATGCCCCTTTAAATTAATTTGACCCAATGTATTAACAGTATTAACACTTGGTCAGTCAGATAGTATAATTTAATATCCTCTACCCCATGTAAAAATCATTTCTTTCTCAATTTAAAAAAAACTGTATTGAATTTTCCTGATCCACTACCCTTTCAGTGTGTTGTTGTGTGTTGTATGTGTGTGTGCGTGCATGCGTGCGTGACATCGTTCGTGCAATTGCGTGGTTGTGTGTAGTGTGTCTATGTGTATGCCTGTATGGGGCCCGTCTCTCTGGCAGTCATGTTTGTAGGTGTGTTTCTACAGTGTGTTATAAACAAAATGTCAAAAAAATAAGTAATTAACATTATTGAACAAGGTATAAAAGGATTCACAATTGCTCAAAGCAAAAGACCAAGAAACCAATTTGTATGTTACATATGTGTACATGTGTTGTGTGCAGCGGTTGTGGATGGGTGGAAAGTATTTACCCACGGTTTAGTCTGTGTATTGTATGTAGTCTGGGATGTATTTTTCCCATTTCATTAGGGAAGGCACCCCCCGGGGGGGGCACTGCACTGACATTGGAAAGAGGTGAAGGGTATGTGAGGGGACCTTAAGACCCCCTTTTCGCGTCCTCTACAGCCGTTCCCAAGACCCCCAGTTTGAAGCATAATTCAGTTATTAAGGTCCCCTTTTCAGAAAATTTTTGCCTCAGAGACAAATTTTAGCCCAAAAGTTCAGCTCCCAAGCTGACACAATTCCTCAATTCAGGTTACCAAGCCCCTACTTTCGGGCCAAAATCCCGTTTCCAAGTCCCAAGTTCGGAAAGCAGCAACTAGGAGTATCACCTAATTTAGTCAACATGGCTAGGGCCGATATAATTAGTTTACCTTGCTGTCAATAGCAATGCTGGTGCCCACATTCAAGGTACAAATCCATACAAATCCTCAAATTTTTCCCTATAATTTTCTTGTTTATCCCCATATTTTCCCTATATTCGTGTTTTATTGCCCTATATTTAGCCCTAACATAATTTTTTGCAAGGGTTTCGCTTGAAGCCTGCTTTTAATTAATTACAAAAATTAGAAGTGGAGGATGAGCAGAGCACCCGTTTCATGAAAATTGACCCACACGGGTCATGTGCTCACAAATTTTCATCTCTTTTTAGAGAGATATTATGAAAACTATCTTACAACCCCACATTCTTTAAAAAATCAGAAACTTTATTATCCATGTTTATGTTTTGTTTTTAGGCTGACATTTGCATTTATGGCATACCCGATGCCTTAACAATGGACTTTTCCAATGGTAAAATTGGCATTTTTTAGAAACCTTGCGCAAAACTATTTTGCCGCATGTACCTTAAGTTATATAGCTCGGGAAAGCTTGTACTTTAGTAGGATCCAAATCTGCAATTACTAAAAGGGCATTGCAGCTTTTGAATTCAGGTGTGTTTAAAATGACTCATACAAGTAATCTGCTTCCTTCAATCCTATGTGTTATGTACAAATTGCATTTGGGTCTTTAGGTCAGATGCAAGAAACCATCCAACATAAATTATATATTCACATAATCTATTCATTTCGATTCGATCCCCTGTATGACGACACCCACCCCCCCCCAGTGGGGCGCCATACCAAAATCCCCACTTCTCTTTTCGTCTTGGGTTTCGACAGATGGTGCGTAATGTATTTAGCTCCCTGATGTTTGTCAAATTTTTGGTCAGATTAGCTACTAGGTGCCCTGACCTTGTGAAAATCTGTTTAAATGCATTATTACGTCCCCTTGTCGACGTAGTTTTTTGGTTGTCATTTTTTTCGTTTGCGAAGCTCGGTCCATTTTCAAAGGTCTTTATATCTTGACTTCGCGTCGGGTTTGTCAACGCACATACCCGCATAATTCACAGTAACCCTAGGCGACTAGCCGTAGGGCGTGGCTCTGTTGTCCACATTCATATCGATAGTCCTTTTCTCACTATACTACTATCTATATGTTTGTTTATATTTTATAACGTGTATATTTGTGATTTCAACATTACAATGCTTGTGCTAATTGGAATTTTTGTGAACGGGCTGGCACGTTTTTCATTCTCGTTTTCAAAATGGCGCCCGGTTTGTTTACTTTTTTATTTTTTTTATTTTTTGCTTTTTTTAAGTTTTTTATTTTTTTCATTGTTGGGTTTACTACTTACCTAGTTTTCCTTCATGCTTTCTTGCAGCCCCTTGTGTCAACGATGTTATGACCTTTGATTACAGGCAGTTGTAGGATTGTTTGGACTGTGTTTTTATATAATTTTCTATCTAGACTTAGTCAATTTGTATTCGGGTATCCCCACCTTGGTGCGTGCTCAGGCCAGATCGGTTTTGTTTCCCTATAGGAGGCCTCGGCTGTAACGTGAATTGTTCGACCGAGTCGCCGTCACGGGACCCCACACCCACTCTGATACCCGCTGGTCCTACTCCGGGGGGAATGGGTGCGCCGTGCGTATCGTTCTCTGGGTTTATGCCGCCTGGTTTGCTCTGGAGTTGAACCGGTGTATATCCTTGTTTTTCATCCCTATCGGTAACTTGGACGGTGTAAGGGATATTTGACGTATGAGCGGGAGCTCCTCCACTATTGCTTGTAAGCGGAGGTTCACCGCCGTTACACAGGCTTTTGGGTCTGGTGTCTTTCAGTCGCCCGCGCCTGAGGGGTGCGTTTGACTGATAGGATACTGGGCGTGTGGTAGCCGTCTTCGGTACCCCCCGCTCACAATACCACCACCGCTAGTCTAGTACCCATCGCCATTACAGGGATTCCCTCCCTGCTGTAAAGCGGGGGTTTCACCCCCGCCTTTAGAGGGTCCGCACCCGGCCAGTGTCGTGTCAGTCGTCCCGTGCCTCAGGGGTGCGTGGACTGGCGGGATACTATGCGTATTTGTCAACCGTTTTCGGTACCGGCCATCTAAACCGATTACGTGAGACTCAACCGTGCCACATAGTGGTCCACACGCACCCTAAGGTGGTTGTCCATTACCTATGGGTCCGCTAACGGCGGCGCTTCCCTCCGGGTCAGCGTCCTACCGGGGCATTTCCCCCCCTCGCAATCACCCCCTGTTGCCTCCCTAACCTCCCCGTCGCATTTCATGGTCCCTTCTTCCTCTATATCTATAAGGGCGTTTTACGGCTTTTACTGCGCTGGTCTCGATGACTTTTGCCTTTTGCTTCCAGCCTCACCAGGGGTAAATGGTCGGCCTACAGGCCGTTGACCCTGCGAATCTCCCCTCGTGCTGTTCCATGGTCTGTATGCCCGATTAGACCAAACAAAGACCATTCACTGAGGGATTTGGGCCGGTCGATTTTCGAGACAATACCCATTCATCGGCTTGAATCTCCCCATTCATGGGAATCAATGTCTGCTGGACGGGGGTGTTTTCTTCAGCTATATTGGGCCACGCTTTGCCCTTTCAGTAGCGGGCGATTATCCTGGCTCAATTACGCTTAGCCTCCAGCTCTTACGCCGTCGCTGCCCGTCGGGAGTTCTGGCGGCAGGAGATGTTTTGGGCTTTTTCAGCGAGGCTGGCTGGCGCCTCTAGTCAGCCGGCCCCTGCTTCGCTGTTCCCCCCTCCCCGTGGCCGTAAATGCCCTTCGGGGATTTGTAGTTTAGCGGTGGATGGTCTTCTTGATCGAAACCCTTTGTTGATGGGGCCGTTGCTAATTTCTCTGTAGAAATTAATGTTACAACGGACCATTTATCATGGGGGTTAAGGTTCGAGAGATTTGGGGGGGGCAGCGGTTTAGGGCCCTACGCATTGTCCCGTTCTGTACGGGGATTTTGTTGGCTTTCACTACACGCTGGTCTCCAACCTGATGGCCTCGGTCCCTGCAGCACGGATTTCGGCTGAGCAGGAGGTATCATTTCGTTTATCCCTTTGGGGTTTGCCTGTTCTATCCTGAAGCTTACCTCCAGGGTAGGCTTCGATCTGGAGATGTTGAATCGGAGTGAGCTATGTCGGCCTCGCTAGATTCTCCTCTTTTTTTTCCCCCGCTCTTTCTCACTCACGCTTGCCCCTTTGGGCCAGTGAGTGGGGTAATGGTGGCTGGCTGCATTGTTAACAGTTGATTACTTAGGTCTTCCGTCCTTATGCTGTGCGGGTATTTCTTGCAGAGTAACTGTGCCGTCCGAGTGCCTGAGGATGTGGGCTCTTTCCTTTCCTTTCCCTCCCTTTTCCACCCTCCGCGAGTCTCTGCTCCCCTGCGAATGTCCCCTTCCTCCGGCCCGTTACGGGCCCAGAGGGTGGCAAATGGTCCTAAGAGGCTCGAGCTGCGCTGAAGCCTTGTAGACCCTTCATACTTGGGAGTAAACCTCTCAGTTATGCGCTGTGTGTTTTGTGCACGAGGGTTTCTGGGTTTTCGTGTGACGTCTCCTCTTGGTACGTCCCTAATCTACCAGCTTTTGCAGGAGCCACTCTTTCAGGGGGCTGCGCAAATTATTCTTTTAGTAGTGGTGCGCTTAGGTTTCATGCTAATCTGTAATTGCATCGACCTTGTACTGGCTCTTTATACTTTTCTGAATTGCTTGGCAATTCATTTCAATACTCATCGATTCAACAGCAATCCAGTTTGACCATTTTGGGCATCCTGCAAACCGCCTCTATACCTGTGCTAATCTGTGCGATGTTAATGCAATTTGTTTTACATCATCATCAATGGATTGAAGGTAAGAGATTCCTTTATGAGTAATGTAGAACGTGGTGGTTTCTAATGACTCGTAAGGAAGGCTTGCTTACCTTCTCCGATGATGATTCCCGGCCCGCCCGCCCCTGCAGGATGTTTATCTTGTCGAGTGTAAGACGAAAAGAGGAAGTTGGATTGTGGGTATGACGTCACTTGGGGTGGGGTGTCGTCATACATAAGTTGATCGAAATGAATAGATATTAATTTTTTAATATATCTTTATTGTAGGTTCTTTCTGCATCTGCCTAAAACAATGCATTGTTTACAAATCACCCTCGGAGAAGGTAAGCAAGCCTTCCTTACGAGTCATTAGAACACCACTGTTCTTACATCATCTTTTTCACATATATTTGGAACTTAGTGGTTGCGTAACTCCCTAGTGGAAAAAATCGTATAATTGGTCTCACCTTTATTTCTGGAATCCATGATTAGTAAGCTTCAAATAAATGTATACTTTTGTAGGGGCTGTGGGTTCCTGAAGAGAGCTAGAGCTTTTCACACCAATATCCATGCATTTTATACAAATGAAAACTATGTGACACGAAACAGGCCCAACTTGAAACGCATGGCCTTTGATCAAAGAATTAATTTTTTTACAAAGCAATTTGATCACTAACAGCGATCCAAAAAGAAGACTAATATGAATTATGCGTAAAGTGCCACCTTGCGAGATGGCTAATTTTTCTGCAGTTGGGAGTAGATTTCCAACGATAAATGGATTTATTAAGGTGTGGATAGTGCCCACACTGGGAGAGTACCGCTGTTGGAGTAAAGATTTTCAGGTCAGTTAAATCATGGAGTTATAAGGTAATCGCTTGATCCAGTGTCACTGTGACTCAGTACAGTAGCATGGCCATGGCAGCATGGCATATGTACATAACTTCATGAACTTGTACTTCGAGTCTTTCTTTGTAGGCAAAGAGCAACTCGCGGAAATCTTGAAGTTGAAACAATTTTTTGTTGACGCTCGCCACGAAGACGGAGATAATTAACAAACTGAATCTCTATAAAACATCAGATCGGCGATAAATCGTCATCTGAAGAGGTGTAGACAGGGGATTGTTATTTTTGACTGACAATATTGGCCCAAGTCATGAACTGGCCAAGCTAAAGTTTTAAATTAAAAATGAAATGTGTATAGCAAAATAGGACACAAGATTCTCAAAACATAATAATGATAAAATTGGGTTCTTGTTTTCGCCCAATACCCAAATTTATTGGTCTCGCTACGAGTTGAAAAAATATTGGGCTCGACCTCGTCTCGCCCAATATTTTTTTCAACTCATAGCTGACCAATAAATTTGGGTATTGGACTTAAAGAATCCAACTTTATACCAAAATTGGTCAGAAGAACCACTGACCCAAGCTACATCAGGGGTGTAAATATTTTGACCTTTGACCTCTCGTAGGGGTCAATAGAGGTCAAAAACTAAAAATCTTTGAGGCCTACTTCTACAGATTAGGTGCGTTACATACAAAAATTCCGCAGGAGCATCGTCTTTGGTCAGTGTATACAGCTTGTACACAGAATTAATATCGGAACGTAAATATAACCCAGACCCGAAGATTCTCCCAAAACAGCGTAACCAAAATCGAGGTGCCCAAAAGTATTATAATGAGCATATGCACTTCATTATCATAGTTTTGGGCACCACCATATTTGGTTTTACCTATCGTCGTATTTGGAAAATCCTTAATGCATATTTATGAGCACGCGGTATTTTACGTTCGTCATACTTTAGCGAGTGAAAACAACAATAACAACTGATGCCACATGCTATCACTCGGACTCAAATATCTTTTTTCCTAAGCAAAATTTACAGGGGTCATCGGGAGACCTTTTTGTGCATTAGGAATGTAGGAATCTTTTTAGATGCATGGTTTCTTCCATCGATTGATTTTCGCATAATTATTGCAGAAAAATCGGCCGATCAGACAATGGAACACTGGGGAAATGCAACACTGATAACATAACGCGTGACGCACAGATTTTTATATGCGTGTGCTTGCGCACCAACAGTGACGACGCGCGAGTGCTTGCGCAACAACTACCACGGCGCGCTGAGTGTGAGAGAAAGCGGTTACGGGCTTGGACTATTCCATAATACACGCGATTCACTTCTTCCTCTTATATAGTTCCATGTATCGGAACTCATTAACATTCAAAATGGCGGCATTATCTAATTAATATGCAAAATGCTATATCTCAAAATCGATAACACTTGGATAGGTGATGTCTGTGCAAAAGTTGCGGATAATGTCGAGACGAATCATGTGACAGAATATTGGCCCCAGGGGTCACGTGCAAGATATGCAAATGAGCTAATTAATATGCAAAATGCTATAACTCGTCAACTAAAGTATATGTCAAATGTGTTCACAAGAACCATTGGGAAAAGCTCTATTACTTATGTGCACAATATGGGGTCAAAGGTCAAAATGGGGTCATCTAGGGGTCAAATATAAAAGAAGCTTAATTGACCTATCTAGCTATGCCATCTGGTAGGCATCAATGAAAAGTGAAAAAGAGTCCACAGCGACCCCGCTCTGTGAGCCATCGTTAAAGGGTCAAAGGTCAATTGAAACTCGGGCATAGTATCCTGGAGTCGTCTAGTTTGTTATTATGCTCATGTTAAATTTCCCAATGTCCTGGTACATGTGCATGCAGTAAAGTTCCTATTCATGATCAATCAAATCTGGAGAGGAGTTGTTTGTTGGCAGATCCTTCCAGAAAGCATGGCGGTTGGTTGGCATGAATTGCATAGTTTGGTTATGATGTCGTTCTTTTTTTTCAATCCCTCGCTGTTTCGTTCTCCATACTGTGAGGTGGCGGCCTCGCATAATTCTTTCTGTTTTCTTCAAGAATTCACCTGACTTGTACTCTCCATCATCCATTGACTCCTTCCAAAAGAGCATCGACGAACCCCTGATGAACTTGGCTTCCTGGACTTTGCAGAGTAGGGGACGATTGGTGAACTTGCCGCTACTTCACCCATTTTCATAATCCACAAAATCTCTGACTTGCATCTGTACAGCTTTCCCATGGGTTGTCCCATTGATCACTCTTTCAAAATCATTTTCATCATCACATCTTCATTTCCGTCATCGCCCTTCTCTAGCTTTGAATGGAAGGAATCCGCTGACATGTATGTATGATCCTTTTCTAAGTACCTGAATGTAATTTCATCAGGACCCCCTGATGTAAAATGATGTAATATTTAACTAAAAAACAATGTTGTCCTGTAAATTATGTCGTTTGATAAAAATAAATGAAAGACTTGAACAGAGATGTGTTTAAAGTGCATTGGACTCCTTATTAATGAACAAACCCATATGTGTCGATAGATTCATACAATAATACTTTAAGTGCAGTATAAGGCTGAGATGTCGACCCGATCATCCCCGATTTTTCACTTTTGCCGAGCTGAATCTTTAAAATGTTACATGGTTAAGAAGGACAAACATTACCAATAATGCTGGTGGTGCTGATGAAAATCCTGCGATATACCTGGAAATATTGAAATCTAAAGTTTACCTGCGTGACCTGAGGTGCAGCATGGCCAGGGGGATGCCGCTATTGTGTGGCGAGTCTGATAGGTATTTGAGGTAAGTCACCCGGAACTTTTAGGTATTGGAGGCAAGTCACCCCGGACTTTACCCTGCATGCATGCTCCCCTCGGGCCACGATTTCAAACATTTGAAACAGCATTGACTGCAGAGATCGCTGCCACTGCAAATCGTCTGGGGACGAGCATAGAGATCACACCACTACCGAATCAAATCAGGTCTGAGCGCGTAATGCAGTGTTCCAAATGTCATTTGAGTACGCGCAGCCGAGCATGGACATCCGGTGTGTGTATTTTAATGCAAGTTCACGCTGCCAAAGTTCAAGGGAATTTTACTTAAGCCTATGTGAGATGTGTGAAAGCCCGGTTCAATTCTCACATAACCTAATTAATCAAAAAATGTCCAAGGACTGTATTGTAAACAACTTCGCACAGTAGATGCTAAGGAGCCAGGTACATGTATGATCTCTCCACGTAGGTGCAAAGCTTGATAACATCGTAGTTGCAGGCATGATTGATTTTATGCACTTGTAAAGACTGCGCCAGAAAGGGATGATGATACAGTGGCGATATACCATCACTTGTTGTGAATTATGACTGCTTGCAAAGTTAACGAATAGGGGAAGTCAAGTACACCTGAAATCGGGGCAGGAAGGTCGGGTTTTCTAACTGTTTTGGGAAGTACTATTCATTTGGTGTTGTGGTTAAAAGATGATTTGGGGCATTTATTTTGGGAAAATACCGTGCAAAGTAAGCTGAAAACATTGACATAATGAGTACTGGAAAATTCGGTGCAGTCAGTGTTTGAAAATAAAACCACCGGTGGTGTCCATGTTTAATAACACCAATATTTTTTGGTTGACATCGATACACCACAACACGCTATACTGGAGTTCAAAAATACTTATTGTGGAAATTGATAATACCATAAAGTAACATGTACAACTCTGAATTTAAATTTGCACTAACTGCAATTAAACCCTAGTACAATGTCAATTTAATTAGCTTTGAAATACTCTTGGCTTTTTCCTGTAGCATAACAATGATCAAAACAAAGTTGAGTGGACGGCGTGCTCGTTCTGAAGGTATCTTCTGCAATTATCAGCATCGCATCTGTATGCAAGACAGGCTGGATGGTTTTGATCTGCTTAATCATATTTAGGAGGACAAAAACTCGCCATATAAACAGTGTCAGTTTATATCTAGCAAGAATGGAAGGAGGTGTATTAATCCAGCACCAAAAGCAGACAAAAAAGATGGGTAAGAAAATGTGTCATTGTCGTAAAGGTCAGTTATAGAGCATTTGTCTTCCTCAAGTGGGTGATATCAGTGCGATATTCGGTAGGCGCAGCATTAAATCATGAGCGTTGATAGTCTCTAGGCCTTAACAAAATTTTGACCATTTGGTACCGTACCCTGAAAGGTGGCAAAACGATACTTATTATCCAGCCGCAGTACAGTATCATGTATACAAAAATGCTTGATAGCATTTCCGGAATGGTAGCTCTTTTCTAACCAGGTACGGGGAATCGAGAATTATACAGGGTTAAAAATGATCCAATCATGTTGAAATTCACAACGTATTGTTCGTCAGATCATAAGGTTTGCAAAAAGTATAGTTTGTACTATCTACAGCCTACTGTTTCATAGATACAGAGTGAAAACTGCAAAAAGTGAAAAAAGGTAAATTTAGTTTGTACAAATGAAAATCGCTCTGATTTTGGTAAGAAATCGGCAGGTCATCTCCCTGGCTAAAATGATTAAATTAAGGAATAGTTTGCACTATTTGTGATGTTTAGTTACCGCACTATGTGGCAAAACAGGTCATGGATCATAGAAATCAATGGACGTTGGCCTTGCTTGCCCTCTGCTATGTTAACCAAACATTTAAGGTAGTCAAAACTATTCAAAATAGGGCAGCTTGCATTATTTGTGGTGCAACATGGGACACACCCAGTGCTGATGTTCTTAATGAACTTAATTGGCTTCCACTTTCAAATAGGCAAGTTTTTAACTGCAATATCTTAAAGGTCCATGGACACGGCTGAGTAGACATTTCTTAATTTTCTTACATTTTCGTATCTCAACAGTATCCCGATCTCATCTCAACACAGATTTTAAAAGTGAACATCAGGAAGTGTTAAATTTCAAGGGTAAATATACCCTAACTGACAGGGCCTTCTCCTGTTTTTCGCGAACGCGTATCAAGATGCTGGAGTTGGATTTGACCCTGTTAATGACGTCAGAGTAACAAGTTGTAAACAAAGCTCACACATGGGCTAACCGCACCGCACACTCCAGATATCTTTCCTTGTCGGTTTCTTTGTCTAGGAACTTGAATAAAGCTATTCTGTTCTGATTCTCCTTGTCGGTACGGTCGCCGCTGGTGCACCCGTCGACAATACAGCACATTATTATCGTAATTTTAAGGCACCAAATCCATATGATACAACACGTACGACGCATATACCGCGAGAAGTCAACTGTGTACGTATGCAAGAAAACTGGGCCACGCGCACGTCCGTTCCACGATGACGATCATGACGCGTTACACGTATCGCGTATTTGTTACTCGGACGTCACTTCCGGGTCATCGCTGCCAGCGCGATAATCACTTTCGTTTTGGAATTTCCTTTGAAAGCTTGTCCAAAACACATGATATTATGCCCAATTTTTATCAAATATACGGTTTCTCAATTACTGCTTCATGCAGATTTTACATTGATACCAATACATACTATGAATGAAACCATTTTTGGTGGTATTATAAGTATGTTTAAAGCATGTCCATGGACCTTTTAACATATCGAGGGTTGACAATCAGAAGGACATAACTCAGCACTGAAAGAAATATTAAAGAATTTCTTTAATTCTGCTGTTATACTGCTTTTGAGAAATGTGATGTTTAATATTTTCTACTAAGCAAATCTATTCATTACTCAAAATGTAAACATCTCATAAAGCTCATATATGGTACTGTAAGCAAACATATAAACTTTAGTAAACAAAGAACAATTTTTAATTATAAACAGCAGAATTAAAGAAATTCTTTAATATTTCTTTCAGTGCTGAGTTACGTCTTTCTGATTTTCAACCCTCGATATAAAGTTCTTAATAAACTGGCACCATTAAAACTATAATTTTCGCAGAAGTAAATACAATATTCACATTCCTAAGCCAAGAACTGATTATAAAAAACGTAGTATTTCTTGCCGTGGTGCAATTGAATGGAATAAATTAGATTATGAATTACAGAGAGTTGTGTCAGAGAGTGTTAGATGGAGGAGGCATGCCAGAGGAGTGGGCAGTGAGTGTGGTGGTTCCAATTTTTAAAGGGAAAGGGGATGCCATGAGTTGTGGTGCATATAGGGGTGGGAAGTTGTTGGAGCATGCAATAAAAATTGTGGAGAGGGTTCTAGAGAATAGGATTAGGAAGATAGTGGAAGTGGATGATGCAATTTGGGTTTATCCAGGGAAGGGAACAATAGATACAGTGTTTATTTAAGGAGGTTGCAGAGGAATATCAAGGCTAAAGTGAAGAAGTTGGATATAGGTCATTCCATGTCAATTCAACAAATTTCAGAAAAGTTTCTCCCGTGACCCTCTCAGAATTTTCCTTTATATTTTGGTGGAAAGTTTGTACCTATATCAAGGAAAAATGCAAGTTTCAGGTCGGAAGCCCTTATAGTTTTTGTGTGGCTGCCGAAACAAGATTGGTAGTCGGGGTCAAAAATGGCTTCCAACTGACCATTCAAATAAAAGAGGCCGTATTGCCATAATACACAGGCGAGTGATCTGATTCCTCATATACCAACTAACTGTCCTCTGTTAAATTTATTGAAAAATAAACAATCGGAAAATTTCAGGTTTCCATATTGCTAACGGGCTCGCGAATTATGCGCAAAGTTTCCATCTTGTTTTAACAAACATGCAAGTTTGGACCCAAAGACCCATTTCTCCATACAATACTTATTTTTTAGGACTTTTTCCTATAGCCAGAGCGGTCAAATTAACCACATCTATAGAAAATTAAAGAAGTGAAATCCTACACACTTCGAACCAGCGCCCTCACAAAGTCTGAAAAAATCTCAATTATCATCCTCTCTGAGGGTTCAAAAGGTCATGTGGTCATACTTGAAAAAGTTTTAAGTGCATTTTTGGATAACTTCCGGGTTTGTACTATACTCTCAAATGCCTACAATTTATCATAAGGCTCTCCTTCATATCAAACGAATGCTGAAACTTCGCTATTTTACTGTTAAATAATTCACTGCAAGTTTGCAGAATTCGGCAAGTCTTTCAGCACATCATTTTCTTAAAACCCCAGAAAATCCTGTTTGATACTTTATTACAGAAAATGTCTCCTACATTATTTTAATGGTAGTGCACTTTTTAATAAACTGAACTATACACTGGAAATTTGTTGAAATTAACAAGGAAAATTTTTTTGCATACTTATTTTTGTGGATTACATGACTAGATACACACAATGATCAACTAGCGGTTTTCACAACTGTAAGTGTATTTCCCAGCCATAAAATATAAACTTTGTGAACAAAAAACATACCTGCAGCACAGAATACAACTCTGGCCATAATTCTTTGTGTCAAATCATAATTTACGTTGAGATTAACATACTCCAGTGTTAAATTCACTACCCTTGCTCAGTAATGTGACATTGTATTAGGCATAATCCTTGTTAATAATTTAAAAAATTAAAAAACATTTTTGTCACATTTTCCATAATTTTAATTCACATAATTACAGAATGCCATAAATTAATGTTTTAGGTTGAACTATAACATTTTCTTACAAGTTTATACAATGTGGAATTGGAAGCAATTTAAAAGTGCGTGAAAATATTGGAGTGCGAAAATTACTGGTACATGCTATTTTCTCAAGGTTTTCTAGTAATTTGCACTTATTAACACTGCACTACAAATAAAAAGGTACTGTAGCAACACAAGTTCCTTTAAAAAAAAAAATTCCTTAACAAAAACCCAAATTTCTTGGGTTTCAAGGAAGTGAGACATGCTGCGAGCCCCGGGGGGGGGGGGGGGGGGGGGGGGGTCACTCACATATAAAAGTGCTACCCATGCTTGTTTAATCAACCCTCAAAATAGGCCCATCCTGGCGTACCGGTGGTATTAATTTGATACCCTTATTGGCGTTAATGTTATCATTATCATACCCAAAATGGCGTAATATAACTTGTTCGTATCCATAATGGAATCAACTTAAACCTCGCCCCCCCCCCCCCCCCTTTACTCCCATCAAAATGGGAAATTTGGTATCAGAAGAAAGTTCATATTTTCTCATTACCCCAGTGAAATTTTTAAGGCCAGGAATGTTTCTTTTGGTTTTATGAACAAAAACGTCTCACAAGTGTCGTATGCCATTAAATATCGCACTCACTAACTACAGGCCAATTATTCAGAGAGCCGTCCACTCCCTAAAAAAAAACCCTGACAACCGTGATCCCCAACTAGCAAGTGGGTATACCCGTGGCCGGGGGTCGAAGGGGTAGCTACCCTGAAACTGCCTTTGTTTAGTCCATAGGCAGCTGCCTGCATGGAAGCACTTGAAGCTAAGTGGACTGTTGGACCCAAACCTCAACAAGCTCCATATCGGGCAGTTAGCAGATCGCCTAGGAGCTTCAGAGGCATAGGTCGTATCAACTTTTAGTCTAGGCCATGACTATCAACTTTTTGTCTATAAAAAAAACTGACAAAATCATTCCACTGTCCGCGCCCGGGTACCACGGTGGATCCAAAAGATACAACAGTGACACACCAACATGGGATACAGATTGTAGTCTATGTTCCTTAGAAAAAGGAGACAAAAAAGTCCCATTTGCCAGTCTGTCGGCATAACTGCATGGAAGTTTATATGCTAAGTGGACTGTTGACCCAAACTCAACAAAGCTACATAATGGCAGTTAGATGGTCGCCTTGGAGCTTATCAGAGGCATTAAGTCTATCAACTTGTATCTATACATTGAAGCACGGATGTGGAGAAAAGCTAAGTGGACTGTTTGACCCAACCGCTGAACCAAGCTCCATATCGGGCAGTTACAAAATGTAGGAGGTCACCTACGTATCAAGAGGCATGTTTCTAAAACACTTTGTCTATTTTACTTTAAATGGAGACTAAACATTATGAGTAAAAATTATAGAACAAGCAGTAATTGGAACAAGATTGAATTTTCTTCTGAAAGTATCATGATAGTGATTCATTTTATTACCTTCAGAAAAGTATTACTAACTCTTTCAAAACTGGTCATTTATACTATTTCAACCCAACTTCAGTAATATGAGAAGAAAACAAAGATATTTAAATTATAGAAATAAAATAAAACTATTGAAGATTCCCTTTTCCCTACTGGTATTGTTGAATAACACTGCCGCGATCGTTAATCACAAACAGTCTCTTACACAATAATAACACTGTGCTTGTAGTCCAGGAGCTAAATCTCATACGAGCCCTAATTAAGCGTTTCGTTTACCTAACACTACAGAAAAGGTTTGACACCATAACTTGTTAGTATAAACCCTCTAGATTAGTGCCAGGTAGGTAGTACTCTCAAATTGTGGTAGCACTTTTTTGCTACAGGTCATAATAGAACATACCTTCAATAACTCGGAAATGTCAGAAATTAAGGGGTAGGGAAAATATCAATGACAAGGTGGTAGATTTACTTGGTTATTACTTCATCACTAGTCCTAAATGCACATAAATATCACGTTATTTAGTGTAATGGTACAGTACAGAAGGCTCTATGAGACAAATAATCCTGATATATTTTATCTTAGGTACTTCCATCCTTAAATACACAGCTCTTGCTTAGCCCTCGTCTTACTGAGCCTTTTCTGTAAACACTTTACAAAGGGGCGCTGGTAGCTTTTTGTGATATTTCCTATAAATTGTATTGCATGATGCTGAATTTGTTACCTATGTATAGCTCTTGGTCTCCTCTATCCAGCGAGACCAAAATAAGAACCACAATAGCAAACGTTACGTTACTATATGACGTCATAGGTGAGTGCGCCCTCACAAATATGTAAAATCACAGTAAATTAACACAATTTGTTTTTGAATAAAAAATCCTAGAAGCATTCGATTTTTACCAAGTTTTCGGCTAAATGTTTATGAAAACAAATCGTCATGTGAGTGCAACAAAGTCGTATCTACATTTTCATGATTTTACAGGAGAAGCATTTTTGTGTTTCATTCTTTTGTGACTTTTGAAATGAAAATAATTCTTACAAACGATAAAAATATATTTTTTTAAATATCTTATAAATATTTCATTTCTCACTTAAGTCGACTAATTAAGAAGTAATTGGCGTTAAAATGGCGTAACTACACACATGATTTCCCGTCTCGTGCAACAAAGTCGTATCTACCAGTTACGACTTTGTTGCACTCAACAGAAATTCAATTTTGAGTGCAACAAAGTCGTATCTACACCTAATTAGCCTAATAATTCTGCAATAAATTGAGCCTTAGGCGACGAAAAAAGAAAACCCTGTTTTACGGGCGAGCGGACCTTTCGAGTAGGGTCGGTCGGTCGGGCAAATTTTTTTAGTTCTTTTTTTAATTTTTTTTTCTTTTCTGGAGCTCAAAATTGTTCTAAAATAGCCCCAAAATCTGAAAAATCAAGAGAAAAAAATTGATAAATTTGGGCTAAAAACAGGGCTGATTTTACATGATTTTTGGAAAAACTAAAAAAAAAAGAAATCTGCAAAACTGAATTTTTAAATTTTTTTTCTTTTCTGGAGCTCAAAATTGGCCTAAAATAGCCACAAAATCTGAAAAATCAAGAGAAAAAAATGACGAATTTTACAAATTTTTTAAAAAAAATTGCCACAATTGATACATTTTGGCTAAAAAAACAGGCTGATTTTACATGATGTTTCTGGAAAAAACTAAAAAAAAAATTCTGCACAACTGAAAAATCAGGGTCGGTCTGGGCCCGTAAAACAGGTTTTTTTTTTATTTCTGTCGCCTTATACTTGAAATATATTTGAATTTTTTGTGACCGAATTAGCATAAATAAGGTAAAAAATGAAATGGCTCTTTTCACAACAAACAAAATGTTGGGAGAATTTTACTTATGCACCTTTTTTAAAAAAAAAAACAACATTGCTTTAGAAAAATGAAAATGTCCGTATCTACCCATTTTTGTTTACTAGTTTTCCCGCCCCCCCCCTGGCGTGCAACAAAATCGTATCTACCAGTTCGACTTGGTTGCACTCACTCACTAATTAAGAAGAGTAATTGGCTATGATAATGCGTATGATTTCCCCGTCTGGCCCAACAAAGTAGTATCTACCCAGTTCTGACTGTTGCACTAAACAGGAAATCAACTTTGAGGCCAACAAGTCGTATCTGCACCGAAATAGGCCTCTTTAGCTTAATAACTCGGCAATAATTGAGACTGTCACCGAAATTGATATCAAATAAAAGGCTGACGCATGAGGCGCACTTAATTTCAAACAAACCGTGTTTTTTGCAGGTGCATAATGGCGTGTCCATAGACTAATCACTGCGAAGGCTTTCATATTGAAAATCACACCTTTGTTTTAAAATTCCGGGTGCGTAATTATGTTATACATAGTATCCTATGGCACTGTTATATGAACATAAATGTTTAATGCATCAAACAAAAAATCTGTGATTCATCGTCTAATTTTGGAATTGGACATTATAGGTGACTATCTTTCGTTCTAGTTGACTATTGTTTAATTAATATATGAAAAAAATTAATTCCGAAATCTCTGAGGTCCGCCTTTAGCATAATGATCTACTTTTCAAATTCTATAATAACTCAATTTCCCAGATTATTGGCCAAACTCCTCGCATTTTGTTTGGGTTAGGGGGTGTGGCTGGTGTCGGACCATACGAGAAAATATAACAATAAAATAAAACGAATTTGCTACCCTTCCTGTTACCGAAATTGTTGAACCAAGGTATCTGTACCGTGAAATTTTAACAAGTCGGCTCTAATTGATATACCTGCGAATCTTTCAAACCATTAACCATTGACCTTGTGTGAGTTAGGAATAATATTTTTGTCAGGAGCGGATCAAGGATTTTTCAATAGGGGCACAAATGGCCATGGCACGGGAGATGGACCTAGTGCAAAAAATTACTTTGAGGTGGTTCTGCTGAGAAAAAAATGGCATTTTTCACATTAATGGTTGATGATGTGTTCTATGTTCGTTATACTTGTATTGATTCATACCCTGGGATATTTGTAATAAAAGCTGCACTTTCTTGTCCAAACTATTCAAGAAAAAGGACAAGTAATATCAAGAGATGGCTACTTGAAATTTTACCCTCTACGTCCGCACATTCCACACCAATGACCACTAAGTCCCCGGGGGCCCGAACCAAGGTATTTGATGGTTGCCGCTCAGCTCAATCTTGGCTAATAGGGCAGAAGGTGTCAGGGGGTTGAAATGCCTTCTTCAACCATCAAAAAGGAATTGTACCTGTTCCCCCCTGTGTTACAAAGGTTCAGTACAATAATGTCAGTAAAAACTACTTTTTTACAGCTATTCGCCCGTTTTAGTCTCTCTTTTACAGTTTTTTGCACGTTTCGAGTCCCGGGTAGGTGGTAACAGTTAAAAAAAAAAAAAAAAAAACGGTTTTGTTTTTTTTTAACGAAAATTTGAACAGTGCACCAATGTAGGATATACTGGCAATTGAAAAATGTCTCTCTACTGACTATCACAGTTTACACGGTCATGAAAATGTATAGGCAGATGATGGCAACCTTGGGCAGATGAGGATAGTGTCAGCGCAAAAAATCACGATCTATGTGGCGGCTAAGGATATCCAATGGCGGCAAATCTAACGATGTTCACGACAGATTTACACGTATGGGCGATTTCACATTCTAAACTACTTTCACTCTTGCCATATAATCAGGGTTCAAGTACAAATTAGACACTGAAGGATATGGTAGCGGTATAGTTGCAACAAAGCCAAGTCTAAAATGGTGTGGTACGACCCCATAAGATGTCAACTCAAATGGAAGAATTTCAGTCGCAGTCTGGTAGAAGTGACAGTCAGATAAGGTTCAGTTGTTAGGCAGTTCATTGGGGCCAGAACTCTCGGAAATTGGGTCATACCCCTTTTTAAAACTATGCCGCTTGGAACCCATCATGTCAAGGGATGCCCAAACTGTTTGAGATGCGTTACCGTGACCTACTGATATGGAACTGGCTGATGGAGGCAATTCTGTCTTTGTATTTACGAATCAGAAATCATCATTATGTAAGTTGTTTAATGCAGTTGTTCCCAGGTTTGGATAGAACAGCTTTAGACCCAGTCATCAACTTAAATGCTAAGGCCAGGGAGGCATTATTGGTAGGAGTAAAAAAACAGAAGCATTGTGAATGCTCGGGTTTGGCCTTCATCACCAAGAGAGTTATAGTAACAGCCATGAAGGGGATGTTTGAGCTTGCAACATAATACTGTGGTAATTTACGCAACAAAGAAGTAGAAGTAAACTACCCTCACATTTAAGAGCGACCCAAGAAGATGTCAGAAGAAGCTGTTGGTTAACTTTACATCTGAATGACAAACCCATTTCTGACTGAACGAGGTAGATGAATGTGATTCAGTAACCTGCTCGATAGTTCAATGCCTCCAGAACTTGCGATGTAGATATGAACTCCCGTGTGATTTAGGGGACCTTGCAGATGATAGAATATGTGGAATGAAGACTGAATACTAATGAGTTTCTGGGACCCCGTGCAGGATTTGAAAATAGGACTTCGCCACACTGGTGAAAAAGAAGTGAAAGTCGGCGTATGAAAAGGCTCATTACAGTAAGTGCTGATAGAGACCTTCTTAGCCCATTTGTGACTACCAAGGCTAGGATATCCGATTGAAGGACACCCTCTCCAATGAACTTTCAACTGTACCATACTAAATGCAACATGTGATGGGCAAACCTTTGAAGAAAGACAAGACCGCATTACATGTTAGAGTTACAAAAGCAGTCAGAAAAGGGGACAGATGATATCTACCGCTATAACTCACTAAAAAATTGTGTGGAGATTGTGGACATTGATGACGGCAGTCGACGGTTTTTGCAACGGTGCATGTGGGAAGGCTGGGAAGCAACGACATTGAGTGAGCTGGAACTTCCTAACACAATGAACTAATAGCTGCTTACACTGGGTCGGACTGGTTGCCCAACGAGTTGATATGGTTGACCGGTACCAATTAAGAGGGACATCGCTTAGGCCACAAAAAAAAATGTTGTATTGGAGAACGGGCCAGTGCAAAATAGGGTCGGGCGGGCGGAATTGTGTTTATTTATTATTTTTAAGATTGCATTACTACACAAATCATCACACCAGTCATTCTGTTATTAATATGATACTTTTGATCTTCTTTTTGAAATCTTAAAGAGAAGTTGCACAAAGTTACACCAGACCACAAAAAAAAACACAAAATATGAGCAAAAGCGGTTTGTTAAAATCAGGGTTGGTAAAAACAACTTGAAAAATAAGATTTTTGGAAAACAATAAAAACAAAAACTTAGGGTAGGTATATTTTTGACAGGGCTTGATTTTCAAAAATTAGGGTAGGGCCGGTTACCCAATACAACATTTTTTGGCCTCTTAAGGCTGGCGGGGAGTAAAAAAATGAGGTGCTTAGACATATAGAAGTCAGGATGATGTGGTCCAAACAAACCCCCGATTCTCTAAGCAACCCCCCCCCCCCAAAAAAAACCCAAAAAAAAAAATGGCCTGTAGTGCGAGTTCCTTACAGTCTTTTTCTTTTCTTGCGGTCGTATCCAAAAACGGTGTCAGTCTCAAATATGATCCAGCCAGAGCTGGGTATAATGTCTGGCTCCTTAACGAAACTTGCCAAGGTTTCTTGTCTGTGCATTTGTTGCTCCAACAGTGGGGCAGACCAAGATATTATTCCATGTCTGTGGTGCTGTCCTCAACAACAATCGATCCTAATCTGCTTCCAGGTAGCCCTACTTTGCAAGGAAACCTTTTAGATCGGCCGATTCTCGTTCTCAATATGTTGAGGACCTCGCAATTTAGCACATGATGAGTCGGCTCCAGATGGAAGGGCTCTCGTAGGTTCAATACCATTTGTAGTCTTGGTTGGTAGCACGTTTCTTTCCACAGGCGGACTCCTAAATCAGTTGAGACGTCTTGAGGTGGTTGGACTTTGTATAAGATTCTCTCTGGATTAAGGCGCGTTAGCAGCTGGTCTCTCCGGACATAGGGTACTTCACATGAGGATACTTGGCAGCACGGCTTGCATGACTCGCTACACTGCCCTGGATTGTATGGTTAGAGCAATACCTTGCTAGGATGATAGTTCCCGTTAGAGGTGGGGCGAAAAAGACATCTGTGGTAAGCAGGCAAGAGCGCATTTAACACTGGATCAAGCTTTGGCCATTGGTGCTCTGTCCCCATACGGGCAAGCATACTCTGCACATGAGTTACACAGGGCAAGTGCCGTCGATCTTAGGGTATGTGGCGAGCATCCCATTTTCTTGTACAGTGCGTTGGTTAAGATGTATGAGTGACCACACTTTACTCTAATCTTCGTGATGTGGGTGTTATAAGAGAGGTATGGCCAGGGTAAATACTGAGGTAGACTATCCATGTATAGTGTTACCCCCACAAAAATGAGACAAACAGTCTGCAAGCCTTGCATGAATTCCATGCCATCAACGGGTTTGATTCAAGTAGTCAAGATCGGGCATTGTTAAAAGAAGGCCACAGAGCATTGCTTGGCAGTGAAGTGTACAAGAAAACTTCAAAAGAAGCTTGGGAAAGAAGCTTTCCCCAGTGATATAAATTGCAGCGTGACAATAATTTCATGGTAATCTAGATACATAATGTCCCTAAACATCAAAACCCACTGAAAACAAAAAACAAACAGAGACTCCCCCCCCCCCGAGCGTACCCTTGCCGTGTGGATTAGTAAGAAATTGCTCATTTGATATGAAACAAAAATGACCGCTGCCTCATTTTTTTGCAATTGGTCTATATGAAATGTATACCTAAATTTTGGTGGTATTTCCACAAGATTGCAAGTGCTCAAGGTCCAAAATCAATAAATCAACCAATATCAATCATTATTATTATATAGGCTTCCGAGGTGCAAGGAAATCTTTGTATTGTACAGTTACGGTAAAGTCCCCGGCTGTAATAACAATATTATTTTGGAATATGTTATCGCATACGGCAGTTTTGACTGACTGGTAGACTGTTGGACTACAAACATGTCAACGCAAGGGTTTGACTTGAGTTCAGCCTGGATATTTAAATAATATAATATATTGCATGTCTTTTTTTTTGTATGCTACACGATATATGGCACTCGCTAGAAAAAAAATATTGTTATCGTTTCGACTCGTCCAATATTTTTCTAGCTCGTGCAATATATCTTTTGTATCATACTCAAAAGCCATTTCAATATTATATAAATATTGCTCAGTATGTATTGTGATTGAATGCCACCATTGGTTCTACTGGCAATTCCCATGTACTTTCAATGAAACTCATTGTCACAGCTGATTGTGGTTGTTTGTATATTATGTAAACTTTGAAAGATAATATTAGCGATGCCCAAATGTAAGACTGGGTACTTTTTACACTACTCTTAATATTTACCCATAGATATGCATGATGACTCAAAAGGAAAGGTGACATTTTAGGCATCAAATTTATACATCAATGATGCCTAAAATTTTCCATTTAAAAGCTTAGAAGTTGAGAATAGCCTTTTATGTTCCCTACCCCTAAAATGTGCGTTATTTCATATTGTTGGAGGTCGGTTCTAAAATGACCCGTAGCTAAAAAGTGCTACCACAATTTGATTGTACTACCTACTAGCATGATCCATGGGAGGTCTATAGTAACAAACTTATAGTGTCAAACCTTTTCTATAGTTCAGGTAAACGACAACATTTTTAGCAGGTCGCAGCTCCTCCAATATGATGACAATGGGCTATCAAAGGGTAAAGGTTACAAAATCAAATGTGGTGTCAGTGACAATCGTCGGGAATGTAAGTCAGGTTTATAATCATTTGATGTTGCTTCCGAAGTGTGTATTTCTGGCCAATTTAAGGAAAAATAACATTCAAAAGGTGAGGGATTATGGAAAACATAAGAATTTTAATTGGTCAAAAATCTAAGAACTTTTTGGCAAATTATATAAGCGCTAGAGTTTGCCAATTGGAATAGAAAAAAGACGTCTTTACCGGCAGCAGATTCCTTACTAGAAAATTGGACCTTAATGGCGGAAAACTAGGGTTTGAAAATGAAGCCCTAAACGTCGAAAGAGACAAAAAATGGACCCCCTTATTTAACAAACGTCGACGACGCCAATACTCAAAATCCGACCAATTTTCGACGTTTTTAATTAACGCGAATGCGTCGCACTTCTATATGTGAGTGACACCCCCCGGGCTGCAAGCCCTGCAAGACTGCCAAATCTGGCAACATGCCACTGAATATGAACATGAATAGATGGCGAAGTTTCAGTGTCTCGTGTAATATGAAGAAGCCTTATAAAATTGTAGGCATTTTGAGCAGTTGTAGAACAAACCTAGAAGTATCAAAAAATGAACTTTAAAAAAAATTTCAAATATGACCACATGACCTTTTGACCCCTCAAATAGGATAATTGAGATTTTTTCTGACTTTGTGAGGGCGCTGTTCGAAGTGTATGCGATTTGCTTCTATAATTTTTTAGATGTGTGTCAGTTTTGACATCCTCTTGCCATAGAAAAGTCCTAAAAAATTAAATTTTATGAAGAAATGTGTCTTTTGGGGGCCCAAACTTGCATGCAGTGTTGTAGGACTGACTCGGACTCGAGTCCGGACTCGAGTCCCGATTTTGAAGGACTCGGACACCCAGGACTCGGACTCGGACACTCAGGACTCGAGTCCTGGGCGGGACTCGGCCCGAGTCCTTCAAAAAATTACCTCTTTTTTGCTATCAAACTTGCGCATGAACTTCTAATACTTGCACAATGTTTAGCTCAAAACACCAGAAAAGAAAAAGTAATCGATTATACAATTTGACAAGTACCGACTACCGATGATCAATATTGACAGTCATACCCGTCGTTTTAGGCTCCTGTCATGTAAAGTAACTGTCGAAAGTTCTTACTTTCCAACCAAACTTATTGACTCTATTCAATTTATTTTGTGCTGTTCAGTTAATTCCAGTCGGAATATTGATCCAAGATGCCCAAGACCATAAGGAACTGCCGTCAAAAAACCCCAAGCGAAATTGCAAGTTATAATATCACTGTCATTGTGCTTTATTATGATAAATAAACATGATCTTGTAACTTAATGTATTCATTATCGTTTATTATAGTTGAAAATGCATTGTCATTGCTTGTACATTTCTTAACCCTAAGACACTGAATCTCTCAAAATCCCACAGTGAGAAAAATGCACTACGTCCCAGATGTAGCGATTGCATCATCAAACAAAGACACATTATGGTTCCAATTTGAATTTGTGACTACCCCTAATTCCTTCATTCCCTCCCGAGAGGCTAGAAACAGATGTGGCGTTAGGATAGTACAAATGCAAAATTTACCTCTAGATACCCAAATTTCCTGTGAAGCTGCTTTGTTATTAACACATTTTCCCACCATGCTCAAGAGGGCAAGTGTCAACCTTGATCCTGAGCTAAACTTGGTACAAACTTATTCTGTCAAGGACTCGGACTCGGACTCTGGACTCGGACATGAGGACTCGGACTCAAGCACTTGGGACTCGGACTCGGACTTGGACTCGGACTTGGACTCGGACACCTGGGACTCGGACTCGGATGAGAGGGACTCGACTACAACACTGCTTGCATGTTTGTAAAACATGCATGTAACTTTGCGCATAATTAGCGAGCCTGTTACGCAATATGCAAGTGTGAAATTTTCCGATTTGTTTATTTTCATAAATTTTAGCGGACAGTTAGTTGGTATA
>JAMKCH010008409.1:0-35945 GCA_023653785.1 Ophioderma brevispina
ACCATGTCCGAATAGTCTCAGCAAGCTGACAGTTATTTAGGGATTTTAAAATACATTCAGGAGCATTTGTTCTCCAAAGCATGGATGGATCATCATGGAACTGAGAAAGAACATTGACCTCTAAATGCTTCCATGGGCTTACATAATTTGGGTCCAGCAAATGCTTTGCCCAAGTAATTTTTTGAGCCTGAGAAAAAGCGACGATATCAATCATACGTAAACCACCATCACTATAATCGTTAGTGAACAAAATACGTTTCACCCTATCATTACCCCTATTCCAGATAAATTTGAAAAACATGGAATTTAATTTCTTAAAAAAAGAGCTAGGAATCGGGATACAAAGGACTGAAAAAAGATAGAGAACTTGGGGCAACAGAAGACTTTTAATAACAGTAACTTTACCAATTAAAGATAAGTTTCTATGACGCCAACAATTCAAAATTTGCTGAATTTGAGTAAGCTTTGGGACAAAATTAAGCTCATAAAGTGACCTAATATTCAGAGAAAATTGAACACCCAGACATTTAAAAGAATTGTCTTTCCAAACTAAACCCTCATTAAGAAATGGTTTAAAATCACTACCCCTCATGCTCCCAATGTGAATAGCCTCAGATTTAGACATGTTAATCCTACAACCAGACATCTTGGCAAATTTGTTCAAGACACCAAAAAGATGATTAAAAGAATCAAGATCACCTTGCAAAAAACATGTGGTGTCATCTGCTAAAAGACTAACTTTCTTCTCCAAGTCTCCAATCACAATCCCTTTAATGTTTTCATTTTTCCTTATTAATATAGCCAACACTTCCACAGCGCATAAAAATAAAAGGGGTGAAACAGGACAACCTTGAAAAATACCTCTCTCTCCAAAGAAATGGGCTCTGACAAAAAACCATTATTAATAACATAGCTTTTTCTATTGGCATAAAAAGTTTCCATCCACCGTATGAAGTCCTCACCAAAATTAAAATTTTTCAAGACCTGAAAAAGATATTTATGTTCAACACTATCAAATGCCTTCTCAATATCTAACAAAACAATTGAGCCAGGGATATTATTTGAATCACAATATTCAATAAGATCAATGATGGTCCTGATGTTGCTACTGGTATTTCTACCCTGCATAAATCCAGTTTGATCTCATTGAATAATTTCATGAAGACAGACCTTTTAACCTGTTGGCCATAACCTTAGCAAGATTTTGTAGTCAGTGTAAGAAGAGAAATTGTCTATAGATCCCAACCAAAGAGGATCTATTATCTTCTTTCTTAGGCAAAGAGGGATTAATTCCCATTATTGATAGTGCTGGACATGCAACCTTGCTCAAAAGAATAGTAGGTGTAGGAATTATAAGCATTGTCAATAAGATCATTAAAAAACACACTATAGAATTCGCAGGCAACCAATCAACCCAGGAGATTTATTCACTCAAGAAATCAAAGAACCCAAAAATGGTTCTAAAGTGTCTCTCAGGATGAACTAAAAGGTTCTTTAAAGAACAAGAGTTCCCCAAAAAACGTGGATACAGAACCAGTTGTTGGTTTATTCAAAGATCCTTTTTTGGTTACTTCAATGTTTCAAGAACCTGTTATGAGGTCAACGACAGAGGTTCTTTATAGAACCTTTAAAAAAGGTTTAAGGGACATTTGAAGAACCAAAAAAGGGTCTTGATAGAACCAAAAATGGTTTCTGTATCATGTTTTAGAACTTCTTTTGGTTCTGTAAAGAACCTTTAAAAGGTTCCTCTGAGAGGAACAACTTTAGACCCATTTTGTTAGAGGTTAAAAGTCATAGATTTAAGGCACGTAAGGAAATCTCAGATTTTGGTAAGGGGTTTATTAAGTATAATTTTACTTTCATGAGATAACTTGGGAAGAGAGATAAAATCGGCTAAACAAGAGAAAATTCTCATTCAACAAGGGTTCAACTGGGAAGATTAAAGGGTCCTATGAATAAGGAATGGTTAAATGATTGAGATATCATTTTGACAGAGTATGAGGGACCCATCATCCAATTCAATGGGAACATACTCTTTTTCTATTGGAACCGATTCTCAAGGTGCAAAAATATTTAGAGCTCCTACAATAACTTTAACAATGCAATTTGAAAGTGTGATTTGAAAAAAAACGTAGGGGTACTTTGATGCCCATTGAATGAAGAGAGCATCAGGGCGTACGCAGAATTATTTTGGGGGGGGTGCGGGACTTCGAAAGTGGACCTTTTTCGAAAAGTGGGCATTTTTTTGGTTTAAAAGTGGACCTAACCCCCATAAATGGGTCCATTTTGGTTGACTAATTAATTTTCATCACCAAAAGGGACTTCTTGTCTTTTCTCAATTTTCGAGCTTCTTGGCATAAATCTGTTCTGGAGTTATGTTTATCTGATGTGCTGAGCGCCTTATGGCCCCTGCGCACACGGGGCCCCCTTGAGCACGTTTACGTGGTATGTCGCGCGATAAAAATAACACTTTATTATCCAAAAATTAGCTAAAAGTGGACCGTTTTCCCTTTGTGGATTTGCGTACGGGGCCTGGGACGCGCCATGCGCCCCTCTGAGAATGGTGCGCCAATGGTGGGTCATTTACGTTGCATTGTGAACGCAAGCGAGTACATCAAAACACATTTTTGGTCAGGTCCACAACATGGACGACATAGGAGCGTCATGTCAGTCACTTTACAATGGGTGCGTCATTTACATATAGTTTCCCCCAAAATCACCATCCCCCCCAGTGAACTCGCTCCGGTGCGCTAAAAGTGCCAAAGCTTTCCTAAAAAAAAAATTAGGTTAAAAACGCGTGTTTTTTTGTTTTTTGATTTTTAAAAAAAATGAGATGAAGAGATAGCACATTCACCGGGGTTGGGGTAGGGTATTTGCCGTCAAATCGAAGGGTAGATAGGGGTGGTTATTTGGTCGTAAAATCTGAAAACTGGTTAGGGATTTTGAAATTAGGTGTTTTACATTTGATACCCAGGTGTTTAGGAATTTAAGTAACATGTCAAATCTCTAAAACACTAATTTGCACCATTTTTCGAACACTGTTTTTTGCAGGGTATGGCCTGCTATTAAAAAAACTTTTTGTTTGTGATTATATTGTGCATGGTCTTGTAGGTTTGTAAACCTATAGTTAGAGGGGTAAGCAGCGATAATACGAGCGGAATAAAAAAATGTGGAAAATGCAATTTTTTCGCTTTTAAATCAAAGCAAACTATTGTCCAATCTCACAATAAAACTAACGTAGAACCCAAACACCAAAATAGTGAAAAAAACTGAAAAAGTAATTTTAAGACATATTTGTCATTACGTCTGTGCCCGCTAATAGACATACAGCGATGACGATTCAAATTACATAAACAGATGTTGTGGTTTTACAAACACACTGTTAAAATAGACCTGTAAAAAAACAGGCATTTGACTGGCAGCTGGGACTCCAAACATGCGAAGGAAAATACACTGGGCCGTAAAATACCCGCAAAACACATTGCAGGGAAAACGTAAAATACGGCTACCGGTCGTGTTCCGGCCGCAGTACGTCCCCGTTAAAATCTCAGCTTCAACAGTCATTGGTGGTTTTTGACTGTTTAATAAAACAATCTATTAAGAATTCGAAAACGTTTTTTACAATCCTCGGACCAATTTCACGTTTGTAGCTTATGGCATAATTACAAACGTTGTATTTACGTCACCACGTGTTTTTGTAAAAATAGTTGTATTTTCAGGCAAAACAATTTTGAGAAAAGAAGGCATTAAAACCAAGGAAGGAGAAAAACGTGAATAAATAAAGATTTTTTAAACCAAATTTATACACTTTTTTATATGGTAAGTACACATTCTAATCACAATTACTTAATCATCATTGAAATAAACTTAAGACATGTACCTTACATAGGAGTTCGAACCCGGGCTTAAGATTACAAGTCCTCAACCTTATCCACTACACTACATGACTTCTGATATCAGATGCTAAAATTAAATGTGTTGCGTGTACTACTTTTTTTTCATTAAAATTAAATATAAATACAAAAAGAACTTTTGCATTTCTTAATGAAGTTACTTACGATCGTTATATAACACATTTATAGGTTAAAAACGATTTCATTGTTCGTATTCTTACATTAAAAACAATGTAAGTTAAAAACAAGAACGTAATATTACGGAAACTATAATAACGGTCAGCGTTATTATATTTTTTCCAAAATGTGTATGGTGTAGATATTTTTAGCCACTGTTATTCCAATTTGTAATTTTATGTTAGGTATAGGTAATAAGCTGACAGATATTGAATAATGGGGTTTACCGTAATTTAAAAGTAAAGTCTGGTAAACTTAGGAACATTTTTAAAAAAATCGTTGATAGTGTCTTTAATACGTACGACAAAATATTTGTGTTTGAGGTCAACACTCGTAACAGGTCATGGTGAAAATATTACGCCTATCTGGGATATTTACACGGAAATGCTTTTTTGATCTCAGGTCGGAATTTTGATATAGCACGTTATCGAAATTACAAATCAGATAAAAGTACTGCGTGTCTTTAATACATGGATTCAAGCCAACCACTTGCAGGTTATGTTAGCACATCTATGCCAATACAAAAATACCAAAATAGGAATTGATGATTTTTTTTTCGATTGTTTCGGATATTATCAAAACAAATCAGCTGTTTATCAGCCTTTAATTTCCATCATTTAGAGCCTGATTAGCGCAAAATTGGACTTTTCACCAATAGTTCCTGTGGCAAATTCCAAATTTTGCAGACTCGCGCGACTTTTATGTAGTCAATTCTGGATACCATACTAGGAATTTAGCGACTTATTTTGGTATCATGGAAAAGAAGAAGAAGGAGGACAATAGATATGCCTGATATAAAAATCATAACCAGAGGGTCCATCGGGTGCTTTATAACGAATTGTCGATGGGGAGTGGTAACCCCCTTGGGGTAAACTCAAAAACAAAGGCTTGGCAGACAGTAATGAACCAAATTTACGCGGGTAGAGCTGCCCTCACGAACGTGGGGAGCGGAGAATCCAGGACAGGATCGGGTAAATCACATAATAAAGGGTAGGTTAACTTTGGGGGCTTGGGAATGGGATTATGTCTACTCAAGCTAGAGACCTTAGGAATTGAAATTTCACAGAAAGTTCAGCAGGACTTTGAACTGAAAATTTGCTCTTAAAATTTAGCTTATATACCGTATTAGGCAAAAGTTTTCCAAGGCTGTGTGATCTCAGGGGGAGAAGTAGAGAAACCGTTTGTGGTCTCCCTGTTAACCTGAGTAGTGCAGCAATAACTTAATCTTACAACTCCCAAACACTGTTTTCCCAATTTAGTAACCAATCATTTCTTAAGAATAACCCATAATCATGGACTAGACCTCCAGCGAAAGGCCTTTTCTAAGGTCCTGCCTTGAAATAGCGTCATTGAATGTGGAGGGTTTTTCCAATGCAAAAAGTTACAATCTTGGTGCTTTGTTGTTGTAACAATCTCCATTGCGATGTACTATTGTCTGTAGGGACAACCCACACTCTGAGGATAGCAACCGGAAAAAAACCGCTCCATATACATAAAAGCAACAAGAGAAACCGTGGTCATCAAGAACGCGTACTGCTCACCCCCGACGAGCCCCCACATCGACCAATAACGGAAGTGCTTATATTTGTGAGAAACAGGCCACCGAAAGATAGAAGCAACATCAATGTCTGCCATTGATTGATAACAACGTCGAAGCTCCTCACCATTGAGATGAGCTCTATAATAGTAACATCTGTCTACAAACCTCCCTCAGTTAGACTTCGAGCACCCTCACACTCAACCCTGGGAAATTCCACCAAACTCACTTCTACATTGGGAGACTTTCAACCAGCCCGAGTATACCCATGGGGGTACAATGAAACAACAACAAGACGGACAAAGCTGTTCGAAGAAGACATGGATAGAACACGTCAACATATACGTCTTCCTTCCACAGAATCTAGATGCCGCCGCATCATTTCATAGTTGCCGTTGGAGAAGAGAAGAGGGTACAACCTGATATTCTAGCTATTGTTAGCAACAACATCTCTAACATGTGTAGCAAGATTGTTCTGGATCCTGTCCCACAAACTCAACATCACCCACCCCCACCCCCCATCGGTGCAGAAAAGGAAAAGAGGATAGTGGACTGACAAAAAAAAAGGGAAAGCCGGGTGGAAGAGGAACTCCGAGGGAATCAAAGCAAAGCGAAAAGCCACTGAATGGGACCAAACCCTATAAGGCCCAGGACTCGATGAGGGCAAAAGAGCACCCGGAAAAGGGAGAAGCCAAAGGGGGGAATGAGGATGGCGAAAAAAACAAATAACGATGAACAAATGTGCCCAAAATAGGGAACAAGACTGAAACGGAGATTCATTTACCAGAGCGCTGTACGGACGGAGTTATAACCAAGACCTTTCCAAACGGGGGGAATGTTGCTATAGAGAATATTCAAAGAGTATATCCATGTTGAGTGATCCTTTTCGGCCTTGAAACAAACTGACTAAAAGGTTTGAGGAGTTTCGGAGAGGATCTCACAGGAACAGATCAAAACCGGCACAATTTAATTGAAATTCAACGATATGACCCATTAAAGCAAGAAAGCATGGTTCTACCGTCCGAAAGCTCCGAGGGGATCCAAAGAACCTCACAGCAGCCAAATGTCAACCCAACCAAGTTGCCACCAATGCTTTTAAATGGCAGTTGCAGCAAGAAACCCAAGAAGATCAAAAAAAGGACCATAAAGGGTTTTTATAGTGGGACCCTGGTTTCACATCGCCCTTCAACATGGACGAATTGTGATATCCGGTTTGCTAAAACTTAAACCAGGAAAAGCCGTAGGCCTTGACAAACCATCTCTACTGAGCAACTAAAAAAATCTTGGCCCAGTTAGCAAAGGAATGGCTTCTTGAGCTCTACAATTGTGCCTCATTTCCCACCAGGTTCCAAGATCTGCAAGGAAGCACATTTGTTATGGCACTACTAAAGCTGGGGAAAGATCCATCCAATCCCAGAGCTACAGACCTTTATCACTCCTTAGCCATAACTACAAGCTCTTTGAACGCATCCTGCTCAATCGTTATCGCACCTGTGATAGACGAACACCTCATACCAGAACAAGCAGGTTTCCGGCCAGGCAAATAAACAACAGCCAGTACTCAACTAACCAACACTTGAGGGATGGTTTTTTGAGAAGGGTCTTATGGTAACACGGAGCTGTGTTCGTGCCATATCAGCCAGAATGTTATACGACCATTGGTTTAATCACAGATGCCTACTCCATAAGATCCTGGAAAGTACCAAGGACATCCGCTCTGGACTGAGCTTATTCGTGGATTGCTGGCTAACTTTGGATGTTCTTTGTTCAGCAGGAGCGAAGAGAGCCGATTTGGCGTAGCTCAAAGAATGGTTACCACAAGGGAGTGTGCTTGCACCTTCTCTGTTCAACATATATACCAACGATTAACCTAGGAGTGCAGGAAACCGTCGTTTTATTTATGGCAAGACGATCTTGAATTAGCGCACAAGATGCCGACTGCACTGTTTGTTGAAGAATGAGACCTCTCAAGCTTTGGATGAAACTAAATCCTTATTATGAGGAAAAACCCACCTACGTGCAATTCCATCCAAGAAACATGTGTGTGCTTTCCATCTCGCAAACCGGAAAGCCAAACGTCAGCTTAAGTTACTGGTTTATGGAAACTCCCATGGAGCACTGTGATAACCCTGTACCAGGAGTCTAGTTACCGTGGACCGCACTCTCTCCTATAAGACCCCCCATAGAAGGAAGACGAAGAGTAAAGTATGACCACGCAATAACATCTTGAACAAACTCACTGGCACAAGGTTGGGTGCTCGCCCATACACTAAGATCGACGGCACTTGCCCTGTGGTAATCATGTGCAGAGTATGCAGCCCTGTAGGGAAGATCAAAAACCCCATGCCAAGAAAAGCTTGATCCAGCCGTCGTTAAATGCTCCTGCGGCTTATCACAGGTGCCTCCGTCACACCCCAACGGAACGTGTACATCCTAGCAGGAAATTGCTCAACCAGACATCCGTCGGCCGTTGTAGCGTAGCGAGCTGCAAGGACGCGTAGCTGCCAATGTATCCAAATGTGAAGCACCCTATGTCTGGAAGTTACTGCGCCACCAGACTTAATCCAGAAGAGAGTTTCGGAAGCACAGTCCAACCTATTTGAAACAGTCTACTAAGGAGGTCAAGAAGAGAGCACCTTGTGGAAAAGAAAGATTGCCATCAACCAAGGAACATCTATCGGTATTTAACCTGGGTGAGCATCTCCCACCCGGAGCTGACTCCTAATTGGCTGAATGGCGACCGCGCCTCAATAGATTGAGAACAAGAATTGGCGATCTAAGGTTTCCCTTGCAGAGTGGGGCTATCTTGGAAAGCAGATCAGGATACTACCTGTGGTAGTGGAACAGACCACAGACTATGGAACACCTCTTGGTCTGCCCACTGCTGCAGCAACAATGCTACAATAACAGACCTTGTGGAATTAGTGACGCAGTCAGACGTTGTACCATCTCTGGCGGGATCATTTGAGAACCACCGTGTTTTTGGAACACGATAAGAGAGAAAGCTCACCTCGACACCACCCCCACGATCGTCACCCAATAATTCTCTTTAATGGAGGGCAGGCTTCGCTAATATATTCTAATTGTACTTTGATTTGCAGTAAGCTATTGTAAATATTGCTCCAATAAATTTTTCCCGGGTCACTTTAATGACTTCTCCAATTTAAAGGTGACTAAGAGATTTCGAAATTTGCTTTGTGTGAGAAATGAAAAAGAGGAAAAGCGTGAGGGTCCACAGAGACTAAGATGTGTCTACAAACTTACAAATGATTCGATTTTAAAGTTTGAGTTGAAAACCGGATTTTTACGTTTGAGAATTGGTAAAGTAAACAGTATGTAGGAAGACCAGTATACATAAGATGACGGATTGGGCATTATTCAAAGATGTGATTTTCTATTATGACGGACATTCCACTTGTAAAATGAAGGGTTAGAAGTATGGACAGAAACATGTTAGCCTTTAGTTTAAAGCTATAAAACAGGTGTAGGATTTAATACATGTTTATTATGATTAAACTCGTAAAAAAATGTTTAGGATGGTAAACATGATCAAAAAATGTTTGTGTTCCAACTTCTAACACTTGATTTGGAGCTTATACACAAGTGATATGTGGACAAGCAAATGCAAAAAAAAAAAACAGGCATTTGACTGGCAGCTGGGACTCACTACATGCAGAACGTAAAATAACTGGAGCCGTAAAAATACGAAACCATTGCAGGGAACGTAAAATAACGGCGTAAAATCTCAGCTTCAACATTATTGTTGGTTTTTGACTTGTTTAAACAATATTAAGAATTCGAACGTTATTACAATCCTCTGACCAAATTTTCACGTTGTAGCTATGGCATCATACAAACGTTGTATTTACGTCACCACGTGGTTGTAAAAAAGTTGTATTTCAGGCAAACAATTTTGAGAAAAGAAGGCAATAAACAAAGGGAAAACGTGAATAAATAAAGATTTAAACCAATTTATACACTTTGTTTTATTATGGTAATGTACACATTCTAATGTCACCAATTACTTAATCATCATATGAATAAACTTAATACATGTACTTTACATAGATTCGAAACAGGGCCTTAAGATTACAAGTCCTAAACCTTATCCACTACACATGACTTTACTGATATCAGATGCTAAAATTAAATGTGTGTACTACTTTTTTTTCAAATTAAACTAAATATAATACAAAAAGGAACTTTTGCATTTTCTTAATGAAGTTACTTACGACGTTATTTAACACATTTTATAGGTAAAACGATTTTCATAGTTCGTATTCTTACATTAAAAACAAGTAAGTTACAAAAAGAACGTAATATTACGGAAACTATAATAACGGTCAGCGTATATTTTTTTCAAAATGTGTAGTATTATTTTTTAGCCACTGTTTATTCCAATTTGTAATTTTATGTTAGGTATAGGTAATAAAGCGTGAAGATTATTGAATAATGGGGGTTTACCGTAATTTTAAAAGGTAAAGTCTGGTAAAATTAGGAACATTTTAACAGTGCAGTACAGAATAAACCAAGACAAATAATATTGTGTTTGAGGTAAACTGTACAGTCAGGGTGCACAATATACGGGGGCCTATCTGGGATATTTACACGGAAAGACTTTTGATCGCAATTCGGAATTTTGATATACGCCACGTAAGGAAAATTACAGAATTCAGATAAAAGTAATGCCTTGTCTTAATACATGGATTTCAAGCCAACACTTGCAGGTTATGTGAGCACTCTATGCAATAACAAAAATACCAAAAATAGGAATTTTTGATGATTTTTTTCGTTGTTTCGGTCAACAAATCGCGGTTTATCATCCCTTTTTTAATTCATCCTTTAGAGCTGAATTAGAAACGCAAAAAAGTGGATTTCACCAATTTCCTGTGAAAATTCCCAATTTTGCCGACTCGCGCGGACTTGATGGTCGTATTCTGAACCATACTAGGTATGTTGGTACTTTATTTTGGTATAAGGGAAAGAAGAGGAACATAGCTTATCCACTGATATGCAAATCATACCATCGGGTCACATGGGTGTTTATAACGAATTTGTGATGGGGGTGGTAGTAACCCCCTTGGTAAACTCAAACAAGCTTGGTAAGTTAATGAACAAATTTAGAGGGGTAGGCCTGCCCCTCACGAACTGTGTGGGCGGAATCCAGGGGAGGGAAAATCCATAAACAGGGTTAACTTTGGGGGCTGGAAGGATTATGTCTCTCAAAAGTAGAGCTTAGGAATTAAATTTCAAGAAATTTGCAGAGAGACTTTGGAACTGAAAATTTGCTAAAATGTAGCGTAAGACCGTATAGGCAAAAGTTTTCCCAAAAGGCCCTCTCCAGGGGAGAGATTAGTAGGGGGAACCGTCTTGTGGTCTCCCCCTGTTCAACTGCGTAGCAGCAAACTAATATCTACAACGTTCCAACACTGTTTTCCTTATTAACAATTTCGTAAGTATACCCCAGATCATGGACTAGACCTCAGCGCAGGGCCTTTCTAAGGTTTGCCTTGATTATAGCGTTCATGAATGTGGAGGGTTTTTTCCAATGCAAAAAGTACCATCATTGGTGATTTGTGTAACAATCTCGATTGCGATGTCCTAATGTCTGGAGGAAACCACAGAGGAATCAAAACCACCGACCAACCATACCAGGAAATGGTCATGCACCACCAGAGAGACCCACCATCGACAATTACGGGAAGTCTATATTTGTGAGAACAGGCACCGAATATAGAAGAAACCCAAGTCTGATGATAACAACATCGAAGAAGTCCTCCACAATTGAGATTAGCTCTATCATAGTTACATCTGTCTACAAACCTCCATCAGTAGGCTTCGAGCACTCTCAACTCATCCCTGGGAATTCCACCAAACCTCATTCTTCATTGGCGATTCAACAGGCCATAGTATACCCAATGGGCTACAATGAAAATAACAAAGAGGACAAGCTGTCGAAGAATGGATAGACATTCAACATCTACGTCTCCGTCACGACTCTAAGCTGCCGCCATCATTCATAGTGCCCGTTGGAAGAAAGGTTACAACCATGATCTAGATCTTGTTAGCAAAAACATCTCTAACCTGATGTGTAGCAAGATTGTTTGGATCCTGTCCCACAAACATCAACATCAACCAATCCGGTATCCAAGTCAACGTGCAGTAAGACCAAACAAAGGCCTTTTAAGCGCCGCGCTTTAACTACAGGAAAGCAGATGCAAGGATTTCACTGATGACCTGGATCAGAACGTGAAGAGATTGCCCTCCCAAAACCCATAACTATGAAAAATTTGCCCCAACTAGTGAACAAGACTGCACGGAGAATCATACCCAGAGGCTTTAATAAATTCTTAAAAAAAAAAAAAAAAAAAAAAAAAAAAACAATAGAAATATCAAGAGTATATCCCCATGTGTGAAAGCTGATCCTTTTCGCTGAAATACAACGGCTAAGGTGAGGAAAGTTTCGGAGAGGATCTCCCAGGCAAAAGATCAAAACCTGGCACACTTAATTGAATCACCGATATGACCCATAACAGCAGAAAGCTGGTCTACCGTCCGAAAGCTCCGAGGGGATCCAAACAGACCTCCACAGCAGCAAATGTCCCCACCCAACCAAGTGGCCCACCAACTGCTTTTAAAATGGCAAGTGCAGCAAGAAAACCCAAGAAGATCAAAAAACTAGACCATAAGAGGTATAGTGGTGACCAGGGTTTCACTAGGCCCTTCAACATGGACGAATGGAATCCGGTATTATTTGCTAAAACTTCAACCAGGAAAAGCAGTAGGCCTGGACAACATCTCTACTGAGCAAATAAAAAATCTTGGCCAGTAGCAAAGGAATGGCTCTTGAGCTCTACAATTGCGCCTATTCCCACAGGTTCCCAAAGATCTGCAGGAAAGGAAAGCACATGTTATGGCACTTCCTAAAGCATGGGAAAGATCCATCAATCCCAAGAGCTTACAGAACTAATATCACTCCTTAGCCATTACCTACAAGCTCTTTGAACGCCTCCTGATCAATCGTATCGCACCTGTGTAGACGAAACACCTCATACCAGAACAAGCCAGGTTTTTCCGGCCAGGCAAATCCAACAACCAACAAGTTACTCAACCCTAAACTCAACACATTGAGGTGGTTATTGAGAAGGGTATGGTAACCGAGCTGTGTTCGTCGACCTAGCAGCAGCATAACGACACTGTAATCACAGATGCTTACTCCATAGATCCTGAAATTAACAAGGACATCGCTTGACTGAGCTCATCGGGCTTGCGGGCAAGAAGGGTGTTCTTTGTTCAGCTACGAGTGAAGAAGAGCCGATGGCGTGGCTCAAGAAATGTTTCTACCACAAGGAGTGTGCTTGCACCTCTCCTCTGTTCAAACATATATACCAAGACCAAACTAGGAGTGCAGGAACCTGTCGTTTTATGTATGCAGACGATCTTGGAATTAGCGCACAAGATGCCGACTCACAGTTGGTGAAAGAGAGACTTCCAAAGCTTTGATGAACTAACTCCTTATTATGAGGAAAACCACCCTACGTGCAAATCCATTAAAGACAAGGTGGTGCTTCCATCGACGCAACAGTAGCAAAACGTAAGCTTACAGTTACCTGTCTGAAACTCCCCTGGAGCACTGTTGATAACCTGTCTACCTAGGAGTTACCTTGGACCGCACCTCTCTCTTATAAGACTCCACATCGAGAAGAGAAGAGTAAAGTATGTTCACGCATAACATCTTGAACAAACTCACTGGCACAGATGGGGTGCTCGCCCACAGACCTAAGATCGATGGCACTTGCCATGTGATACTCATGTGCAGAGGATGCGCCCTGTATGGGAAGATCAACCCATGCCAAGAAGCTGGATCCAGCGTTTTAAATGCCTCCTGCAGGCTTATACCAGGATGCCTCCGTCCAACACAACGGAAGGCAACTTTACCTCTAGCAGGAATGCTACACAGGACATCCGTCGTTAGAGTAGCGAGCATGCAGAGCGTGAGCTGCCAAGTATCCCAGTGAAGCACCCTAGTGTCTGGAAAGATAATGCTGCCAACCGCCTTAAATCCAGGAGAGAGGTTCTTAAGCAAGTCCTACCTCTTGCACAGTCTCTAAGGAGGTCAAAGGAGAGTCACCTTGTGGAAAGAAGACTTGCCAATCAACCAAGTAACATCTATCGGTATTAACCTGGTGAGCAGCTGTTCACCCGGAGCTGACTACTCATGGGTGAATGGCCGATGCCTCAACAGATTGAGAACAGAACTGCCGATCTAAGGTTTCATTGCAGAAGTGGGGCAACATGGAAGCAGATCAGGACTATACCTTGTGGTTGTGGAACAGCACCACAGACTATGGAACACCTCTGGTGGGGCCCTCACTGATGGAGCAGCAACAATGCACAAACAGGACCTTGCGGAATTTCAGTGAAGCAGCCAGACGTGTACCCCACTCTGGCTGGATCCTATTTGAGAACCAATGTGTTTGGACACGATAAGAAGAAGAAGCTCCACCTCGCACCCACCCCCACGATCGTTCACTCCAATAATTCTCTTTAATTTGAGGGGAAAGGCTTCGCTAATATATTCATAATTTTACATTTGATTGCAGTAAGCTATTGTAAATATTTTCCTCCAACAAATTTTTCCCCGGGTCACTTTAATGACTTCTCCATTTAAAGGCTGACTCAGAGATTTCGAAATTTGCTTTGTGTATTAATTAAAATAGTCAAGTAGAATTAAAGATAGTCACTTAAAATGCTCGATTTTAAAGTTTGAGTTGAACCGGATTTTTCGTTTTCATGAAGTAAACAGTATGTATGGAATAACAGTATACCATAAGATCCGGATTGGGGATTTTATTACAAAGCTGTGATTTTCTATTATGACGGACATTCACTGTAAATGAAGTGTTTAGGAAGTATGGACGGAAACATGTTTAGCCTTTATGTTTAAAGCCTATAAACATGTTTAGGATTTATACATGTTTCTTATGATTAAACTCTAAACATGTTTAGGATTTAAACATGATCAAAACATGTTTGTGTCCATACTTTCTAAACACTCTGATTTGAGCTTATACACAGTGATATGTGGACAAGCAAATGCAAAAAAAAACATGTTAGAAAATCGAGGGCCCCTTCTTTGGGAAATATCTGAGTCAGCCTTTAAAAACAAAGCCTTACAAATCAAGTAAGATGATTAAAGCAATTTTTGAAGAGCGCCCACAATTTTCAAAATTTGAGATTTTTGCACCGTTGTATTGATAATTGTCTGTAGTAAGCTATACCTGCGAATGGTAATGCTCAAAAGTGCGTATTTGTCATTAAAGAAGCGATTGTAATTAAAATCCGTATCTCCAATTGTAATTTAAAGGTGCAACGAGAGATTAAAAATAACAGGTGTCCCTAAAAATTCTGATTTTTGCAATGGTGTAAGTCTTTCTATCAAATATCCCCATCTGAAAGGATTAAGCTGAGAACTGTTTCTTTGGTATAGGGCCTACATAAATCGTGAAATTTTTAATTTTATAGAAGCAAATAGGAAATTCAAGCCTATGTTTTCTATTGAAATATAGGCATACAAATCACCTTTTGTTTTCTTTTTAAGTTATTTCTGCAATTCTGTAGCCAAATAAAAGATAGGGAATCTACTGAGTGTCTGATTACATTACAAACAATATGAGACCATTTCCACTGAAAATGAAGCGTTTGTTAATATTTGACCCTGTAGAAGCTAAATTTGACCTTTGACCTATAATACCGGTTTTCAGCTTATAACTTCATAAGTATAAGTCGGAGATAGCAAAAACTATACATTTTTTAATCCTTGTGACCCTACCAACATTTTGGTATGCATTTCAACACAATTGGACCACTTTTCAATTTTGACCCCTGAATAATTTTGCGACCCCCAATCTCGCTTAAGCTACCCCTTGAGAATGGCCATCATACTTTTTGGTACGTCATAGGTACCCTGGTTATGGCCCCAAGTGATACAAATACAGCTAATTATGGATGGTCTGGCTCATCCACTATGATGAATTAGAGTCAACTGAATCGAGTGCCCTATTCTACACCGTTGTAGGTGGACTATGAATCCGGAGAACCATATCTCCTACCACACTCCACTATAAAGGGGGAAGCATGTTAGAACCAATTATTTTAAGAAGTTGCATTTTCTCGTATAGACTATTAGTTTAGGAGAAAGTTGAATTTTTCCCAGAGGGTGTATTGAGTCCATCCCAAAATTCACCAGTTTTAGGAAATGTTACTTCAATAAGGTCATGTGATCCACCAAAAATCCTATTTTAACACACAAAAATTTACTTTTACATTCGTTTTAGCCCACAAGGCACTAGTACTTGGGGATTTTTTTTGCATGATCATGCAATGTGTTGTGGTTCTTAATCTTCTTGAACACTTTTTATCCTTAAGTACGGCCGTGTGTTTATAGACCGGCAGCCCAGAAGGTTTTGATCAAACGAACGAGTACCAATATCTGAATACGGGAAAATTCGGAGAAAAATATAACTTTTGCAAATATGAATGTCTGCCGAAGCCCCGCTGCTGCGTGTGGCCCCAAGAGAGGGGTAAAGTTACTATGGGGGTCAGATGTTGGAACTGCTCTAAATCTAATGAAATATCTCAAATTATTCCTTGGTAACCAGGAATAAAAAGTCAATTGGGTCACATGCGTGTGGTGCCTCCTTTCCTCCTTGGGGGTTAGTTTGTTGTGCTTGGGTACTTTCCATCATCATTGCTGATTTTTTATTATGTAATTTAAATATGTAATTTAGTAATTTGATAAGTTGTGTAAGATTTAATTGTCTATTTTTAACTCAATCAGCCATATACCCTCTGGTCCGAGATTATCTGAACTGACTCACAAACCTTCCTTGCAGGGTGGACCAATTGCCTGGGTCAGCAGATATCTCACCTACCCCTGGATAACCATTGGCCGTGGTGAACTAAATTGTGCACAATTTGTTTTTAAATTTCAATTTAGTAATTTGTGTGCGCTGATCACGAACTGCAACACACTGCACATCTGTTGTGCATCCATAGTATAATATCACTAAATTGCTTGTGAAATTCTTGTGAAAGTTAGTCTTTGTTGTATACACAAGTTGCTAACCATGGTGCTTTTCATTTCCGTGGAAACCGTGGTGGCAAGCACAAAAAACGTAGGATTGCTACAGAGGACTTTGCATCAGAAAATCCAACAGTGTCTAAATCAGGGTAACACCATAAATAAAATTTAAACTTAATTCAGGTACAAATAGTTTAACAATCTTAACCAAAATGAAGTACATTTTGCTACCTGGAATGCCAGGTCTATCAAGCCAAAAACCAATCCACTGGCATTGTGTACTTCGTCCTCAGCAATCATATGGATATCTTTTGCCATCATCACCGAATCTTGGCTGACGGGAGATAGCAGATTATTTTGCCCCATTGCTGATTATCCCGAACTTACTAATCTAGCTATATCCTTCTCACCGGCATCATAATAGGCGGAGGTAAGCCATTCTCGTAGGGATGTCTCCATTAAGGATAAACGACAACTGCAGTTTAATTTAAATATTCCCTGGAATATATGAATGTCACAATATCATAATCTTCTACTTCCTCTACCCCTCCTTCCAACTTATTCGAATCTACAAACTCATCTGACAATAAAAATAAATTAACCTCATCAATGTTTCTAGATGATTCTCCTCGCTTCTTGCTACTTTGACAGTTGGTAATGGCCACCTTGCTCCTAACTGAGACCTTAATGTACATGTTGACGTTGCTGATGACCGTGATGCTCAATCCTTCCTCATATTCCCTAGATCTGCATGAACTTGACACAACTATTTTGGCCCCACTCACATCGGGAACCACCCTCTGGATCTACTAATAACTTGGAAGCAAGACAATTTTGTTGAGCCTGATTTCAACACCCTCATAGTCACTTTGCCGTCTGACCATTACGCTGTCAAGTGCTTCAGCATCAAAATCAACCGACCTGACCGTGCATTAAAACTCATGCCGACCCGGAAAACTGGCGCAACATCAAAATAACATCTTTCCTCTGATATACGATCATCTGCAATTGTTTGTTCTGCCTTCAGACGCTGAGTGTGATGCTCTAGTTAATGAATATAACATCTTATCTAAGACCTGATGAACATGCTCCCCACGCGTAAATCGATCTGTAGTTCTGCGTCTCATGCACCTTGTACACAGATTTTCTTCGTGCTGAGAATACGGAACGGCGCCGCTGGAGCGCCATGGCGTGTTCCCAACTGGGCTCACGTGTGCAAGAGTCTACAAAGATCATTGCTCTAAATAACAACTCTCATCTTTTTCTAAAGCCAATACTGATTCTCACATAACAACCAGATAACTACATGTGATCAACGGGAACCTTTTCCGGGTAATTCCGTAAGTTAACTATCTCCCAGAGTGGAACAACCGCTACCTGCCCATGATGTCCCCAAAGATCTCTTGCTGACCGTTTTTGCAGAATTTTTCTACAAGAAGAGCAATAGCTGCTTAACCATTCTAACAATGATACTACTACTGCCATTCGATGTCCGTGGAACTAACATAGTCATGCCAACACTCCATCTACTACTTTTCTACAGTGCTAAGAGGCGGTTTAAATCCATCAAAACAGCATCGATCAAGTCCTACACCTTAGACCCTTTACCCAGCTGGTCTCTTAAACTATGTCTTGATGAGCATGTTACCACAAGTCATAACAGGATTGCCAACTCTTCCTTGTCTTCGGGCGTATGTTCCCCCAAGCTCTCAGCATGCTCTGTCATCCCGCTGGCTGAAGAAATCTGGCTTGGATACCACACCTCTCAAAGTACGCCCTATAATTAATCTGCCATTTCTCGGAAAGGTTGATTGAAAGAGTAGTAGTGAATCAGTTGCAGACCTATTTCATCGATAATAATCTCCATGCTCCGATGCAATCGGCATAACGGCAATATCACAGTACGGAGACTGCCTTATACGGGTGCCGATGACATCTGACGCTCTTGACAAACAAAAGAGGCTGTATAGTGTTACTGGCTTTCATCCCCGCTTCGACCACCAGAGACCACAAACAGCTTCCTTAGCCCGTCTAACTGGACGGTATGGGATTACTGGTAAAAGCATTACGTTGGTTCTTCGTCATACCTAATGGCCGAACTCATCTCTATCAGTCAGAGAGTGCGTAGTCAGATCCTGTTTGGCGGGTAGATTGTGGAGTCCACAGGGCTGGTTACTGGATCGATTGACTTCATCTTGTTCAGTGCCCACTACCTTATATCAACACTGCCCACTGTAGTCAATTGTTGTTTATGCCTGATACAACCGCAGCCTCTACCTAATTCCACCCTCTGGATCGTGACGCCGCATAAAAGATTGCAACAATGCATTGCAGACATCAGGATCCTGGTGTACATCCAACAAGCTGATATTTAATGACAAGAAGACGGAAATGTTGTACTTTCGCTCTCATTTTAGCAGATCGGCTAGCCACTCTCACCATCTGTGATCATTGGCAATTTTGTTATACATCCGTCCAGCTGGCACGGAACCTTGGTTTCATCTTAGACTCATTACTAAGAATGAGCATCATGTTATCAGCTTATGCAAAGCTGCTTTGCTCTCAATAAGGAAACTGGGGCATGTTTCGACAGTACCCTTGATTGAAAATCTACCATCAATTGGTCCACGCCGTTTGTACATCTATGGCTGGATTCCTGCAATTCCGTGCTTTATTGCCTTCCAGAAAGAGAATTGACGAAGGTTCAGCGAGTTCAAATTGCAGCTGCCCGTCTTGTCCTTAATCCGTCCGACGAGACCAAATCACACTCACACCCGCTCTCTACCAACTACATTGGCTTCAATTAAACAGAGGGCATTTTTTAAGATTCTGCTTCTAACCTATAAGGCCATCCCAGCATGTCACCTGACTATATCTCTGAGCTCATCCGCTGATATTCACCACCGAACCTTGAGATAATCTTCTTGCTCCCATGCTGAGGTAAATCTGCCACTCACAACACAGTTCTATGGGATGCTCTTTGCTACGGCAGAAGCACATTTGTGAATAAACTCCCTAACATTATCCGCTTAGCTTCAGTCACAACTATTTTCCAGTCACGTCTGAAGACATCCTATTTACCAACATTTTTGGCTCCTGATACGTCTCCTGTGCTGATCAGTCCAATCCCGAATTAATAATTCTGTTATTTTTTTACCTTTCTTTTTCTTATTCCTACTTCATCATCCAACCGGTTGCCTATGATAGTTGTTTTCATCAGGTTAGGGTAGGGTTAGAGGCATCTAAATCCAGAAAAGATCAAGAATTAACCGATGTCGCTGTGGGGTTACATACCACCAGATCCTCACAAGCATGACGATTCAGGTGTCTCCCATATGTTCTTAGTATGGTCGGCTGACTGGGTTGTCTGTCTCTCTATCGTTTAGTCACAATATATATATGTTTTGAATTTTCCACTTAATTTAAAGTTTTTGAAATTGTGTATAATTATGTATCTCATTGTTGTTTAGACATTAGAATTTTATCTATTTTGTATTTGTCGTATTGATATTTTGTATATTCCTCCTTTCTATGTGAAGCGCCTAGAGGCATATGCAAGGCGCGATATCGATTGTTAGTATTATTATTATTTCCCGATAATAGGGGAAAATAGGCTAAAGTCATTTTGTTTATTATCAAAAAGATCAACGTATTGCAATATCCCGATTTTTTTTAAAAATTCAAAACAATTCTTTAATATACTGATTCAAAATATGCTTTTGATGTTGCATAGGGTATGGGTCCTTTTAATATTGAGGTCATATGATGGCCCATCCCCATAGAACCATAGCAGGGAATTTTGTACCCCTCCCCATTATAACAACAGAAGACGACGAAAGTGGCAAATGTTATTCATATTCTGAATCACTATATGAAACATTTTTAAATATTTTTAGCAAAAATCTAGGTATTTGCACGAGCGACCCTTTCTGCTAACAAATTACTTTGCCTATTTGTCCCCAATACTTGAAAAGGAGTACCACGCGCATGTGACCCAATTGACTTTTTTAACTCCTTGTTACCTAAGGAATAATTAGCTATATACTTATATTTAGTACAGCAGTTTCAAACTTTGACCCCCATATAATTACCCCTCCCTGGGCCATACGCAGCAGCGGTCTCCGGCAGAAACCACTTGCAAAAGTATAATTTTTCTCCCGAACTTTTCCGGTGTTTCAGATATTGGTATCCTCGTTCGTTTGATCAAACTCTGGGCTGCTGCTCTATTAGTCACAGGACAGTATATGCAAATTGAAATGCAATATGGGATTGGTTCAAAACACCCTCTGTATTTTTCCCCTAGACTAGGTACCGAAAACATCTAGTAAAGTCTGTAGGGGAAAATGCAACTTCTTGAGATACTCCTATACCACCAGCCCCATGGCTAAGGGGAGGATGAGTGCTGACAGCCCATCTTGTAGTTGATCTTGGCAGACATTTTCTGGCCTCTTCAGAGCAACCACCATTTACTCTATCAGTGACCCAAGGAAGATGAATTGGGCAGTATGGATTTTAATCTGGAACATTTTTAAATTGATCTTTCAGTGAGCTTCTACTAAAATTAATCATTTTGTTTTTAATTCAAACTTTCCTACAGCTGATGCAATGTAAATATACAGTTAATTTGAATGAAATTTTATAATTTCATACATATATCTTTTTTAATTTCCAGGATTCAAGTTCGATGCATGATGATGAAAGTTTGCTCATGGATGACAGTGTTGCCATCAACAACCTGTCACCACGGCGATGGTCTCCGAGTAAAGCAGAGCTATTGGCTGCAGTGAACGTTCCTATGACAAACCAAGATGGAAGCAATGGAACATCACACAGTGGAAGGATCCTCTCCGGTGTCCACCTACTGCAGAAAAAGACCGCCCTATGTGACGTCACCTTAATTGCCGAAGGATGTCGCTTCTCTGCTCACCGTGCAATCCTTGCAGCATCAAGTCCCTACTTCTGGAATCTTTTTGTCCAGGATAGCAACTGCACAACTGATTTCAACAGGACACTGGCAGAGGATGTGTCAAAAGTGGACTCAGAGGTGCCAATACCAGATGTGACCTCGCGTGCTCTCCTTGGAGTCTTATCTTACGTTTATTCAGCATCCATGGCTAATATGACACTAACCGTGAGTACTGTGGCAGAGATACTTCATGCTGCTATCAAGCTACAGATCATGGGACTGCCCCAGTATTGTGTCGATCATCTGAGGGTCAACATTGATTGTGACAACTGCATTGAGGTGTTCAAGTGTGGTGATCTTCAATCACTGCAAGCCATGGTGGATATTGCAGTTCAGTTTATGACAGGGAGCTTTGGTATTGTCACTCAAACTGAAGGCTTTCTCAAGATGTCATGTGAGCAGATAAAGATGCTGTTGAAAAATGAACAGTTGAGAGAGAATCTCGGAGGCAATCTTGAGATTGCAGTGCAGAGATGGGTGGAGCATGATCGACTGGTGCGAGATCTGCAAAGAGAGGGACTGATGAGGCTAGTCCCACAAATGCCTCGTACTCCGCTTTGTGATGTCACTAGAAGCTGTCTGATGAACAGCAAAGGGATGAAAAGTGTCGACAATAAGACAATCAACTTGCCCAAATATGGTCAAGGTGCAGTTCTTATTCCAAAGATTTTAGCCATGGGTGGAGAAGACATTCAAGGCATCCTATTAGAGCGAACGTACGTCTTTGACCCGAAGACCGGTCAGTGGGAGATGTTTTCCGCAATGCCAATTCGGCGTCTTGATTTCAGTGCAACTACCCTTGATAACCACGTTTATGTTGTTGGAGGTCAGCACTCACCCAATTCCAAAGCCACAGACAGCATTGGTACAATTCACCGCTACAATCCCCGCCTTGATAGCTGGGAACAGTTGCATCCAATGTTCAAACGCCGTGCACTTTTCACTTTAGACGCCCTCAATGGCCATCTGTATGCTGTCGGTGGGAAGAACATCCAAGGATCCCTTGCAAGCGTTGAGTGTTTCAATCCGGAAAAGAATGCCTGGGACTATGTCTCGCATCTACCTTTGCCCATATTTGGCCATGCTAGTGCAGTGCATGATGGGAAGTTATTTGTAACAGGTGGAGTTGTTGCTGGGAGATCTTTCAGCAATGCCCTTCAGTGTTACGATCCTGATCTAGACAGATGGAGTTACTTCCCACCAATGGAGATAAAGAGAGCCTTCCATTTGATGTGCCAGGTAGATAGTAAGCTGTATGTCATTGGCGGTAACGTGTACAATAGCAGCGGAAAGCGTGTCGACTGCAATGTGGTGGAATACTACGATCTGGACACCAACCAATGGCAGAGCCTGACATCAATGCTTCGACCAGTGTGTTTTGCCGCATTGGCAAGTTACAAGCATTACATCTACGTCATCGGTGGGTACAATGGGAGGCGATCTGAGAGACATGCAGATGTCCAGAGATACAACACTCAACAGGATGAATGGAGTGTTGCCAGTCAGTTGCCAGAACCCCTGATCAGACTGAGTGCCTGTACTCTGGCTTTGCCTGTGAGCACGACATCAAGGGCTAAGCAAAATCACCAAGGACCGTGTATGCAAGTAACCAGGCTCAGCAGATCTGAGAGTGGATCTATATTATGTTAAAGGCTTACATTTTTGTCAATATAGAAAATGCAGTAGTTGTTACGCGACCTTAATTGTACCCAGGCAGTGGCGGCCAAGACAGCAGGACAAAACAAGACAGGACAGGACCGGGGGTTACATAAAATGATTGTCAATAATGTGTATAATATCTATATATATAAAAATATGTATATAATAGTGTCTTAGTTTTGTAGTTGAGTAAGGGTCTAGCTACAAACTAAGACCCTGTCTCAAGTTAGTTAGTTAAACCAAAGTTTTAAATCTGGTTTTGTCCCCTATAACGGGGGTGGCCGGATACACCTCACACACAGCAATAAAATACTGTTGTGTGAGGATTTATTGGAGCAAAAGATAATTGACCGGGAGCCTAGCCTTTGGGCAACCATGCCCATCATGCAAGGCAGCATGTGCTGGATGGCCGCCATTAGCTCTCCAGAGCTGACGCCCTTGTAGGTAGATCTTCTTTTTCATTCTACCAGGGTAACCAGCTACCCTCCTCATCAGATTTCCTTAGAAATCCGATGGGGGTGACTGTTTAGCCGCCGACAATTTGGCCCTGGAACAGGTAGTACTGGTTACCAGGATACCAGTAGCAGGCCCTCAAAGGAAACCTGACATGACTATCAAATTCTACTAATATACATTTTGGTGCCAAAACATTGAGGGTCTAAGCTAACAAAACTAAGACTCAGCTACAAACTAAGACCTTAACATTTTTGGCGTCAAAATGTATATTAGTAGAATTTGAGACAGGGTTTTAGTTTTGTAGTTGAGTAAGGGTCTAACTACAAAACTAATATCCTGTCTCAAATTCCACTAATATACATGTTGGCACCAAAAGTTAGGGTCTTAGTTTTATAGTTGAGTAAGGGCCCATCTACAAAACTAAGACCCTGTATCAAATTCCAAGAAATATTGATTTGGTGCAAAACAAATCAGGGTCATAGCTTTGTAGTTGAGTAAGGGTCTAACTACAAAACTAAGACCCTGTCTCAAATTCCACTAATATTCATTTTGGCGCCAAAACATTGGGGATTTGGTTTTGTAGTTGGACCCTTACTCAACTACAAAACTAAGACCTTAACATTTTTGGCGTCAAAATGTATATTAGTAGAATTTGAGACAGGGTCTTACTTTTGTAGTTGAGTAAGGGTCTAACTACAAAACTAAGACCCTGTCTCAAATTCCACTAATATACATGTTGGCACCAAAAGTTAGGGTCTTAGTTTTATAGTTGAGTAAGGGCCCATCTACAAAACTAAGACCCTGTCTCAAATTCCACTAATATACATGTTGGCACCAAAAGTTAGGGTCTTAGTTTTATAGTTGAGTAAGGGCCCATCTACAAAACTAAGACCCTGTATCAAATTCCAAGAAATATTGATTTGGTGCAAAACAAATCAGGGTCATAGCTTTGTAGTTGAGTAAGGGTCTAACTACAAAACTAAGACCCTGTCTCAAATTCCACTAATATACATGTTGGCACCAAAAGTTAGGGTCTTAGTTTTATAGTTGAGTAAGGGCCCATCTACAAAACTAAGACCTTAACATTTTTGGCGTCAAAATGTATATTAGTAGAATTTGAGACAGGGTCTTAGTTTTTTAGTTGAGTAAGGGTCTAACTACAAAACTAATATCCTGTCTCAAATTCCACTAATATACATGTTGGCACCAAAAGTTAGGGTCTTAGTTTTATAGTTGAGTAAGGGCCCATCTACAAAACTAAGACCCTGTATCAAATTCCAAGAAATATTGATTTGGTGCAAAACAAATCAGGGTCATAGCTTTGTAGTTGAGTAAGGGTCTAACTACAAAACTAAGACCCTGTCTCAAATTCCACTAATATTCATTTTGGCGCCAAAACATTGGGGATTTGGTTTTGTAGTTGGACCCTTACTCAACTACAAAACTAAGACCTTAACATTTTGGCGCCAAAATGTATATTAGTGGAATTGGATCGAGACGGTCTTGTTTTTGTAGGACTCAACTACAAAACTAAGGTCCGTATATGCACAAAAAGTTAGACCAGGTTTAATTTTAGACCTGGTTTAAGTCAAAATTAGTTTTGCCTCAAATTGTTAGTTATTCGCACTTTCTTCGTAAAGTAACTAGCAAATTTGAAAGATTTAAATGCAAATTTCAAAATAAATACAAAATACCTAATGTCAGTGTAAAAGAAAATGTCTTTTCTAGTGGGACAAAATTAAACTTAGGCCGGGTCTAAAGTTAGTCCTGGTGTAACTCTTTTGTGCATACGGACCTAAGACCCTAACATTTTGGCGCCAAAATGTATATTAGTGGAATTTGCGATAGGGTCTTAGTTTTGTAGTTAGACCTTTACTCAACTACAAAACTATAAGACCTCAACTTTTTTGGCGCCAAAATGTATATTAGTGGAATTTAAGACAGGGTCTTAGTTTTGTAGTTAGACCTTTACTCAACTACAAAAGTAAGACCCCGAACTTGTTTGGCGCCAGAATGTATATTAGTGGAATTTGAGACAGGGTCTTAATATTTGCAGTTGGGCCCTTAGTCAACTACAAAACTAAGACCCTAATTGTTTTGGGCGCCAAAATGTATATTATAGTTTGACCCGTACTCAACTACAAAACTAAGACCCAAACATTTTTGGCGCCAAAATGTATATTAGTGGAATTTAAGACAGGGTCTTAGTTTTGTAAGCGACCTTACTCAACTCCAAAATAAGACATCTAATTTTCTGCGCCAAATTAATGGGGGATTATTTTTTACACAGAAGTATATCATTCGGAATCAGATCACTGTGTTTAAAAAGTTAGGATTATTTGATTAATTTTTGATTATTTTGAAGCTCTGGAACTTCCTTATGTTAGTTAAGGTCAAGACAATACTGAGGGTCAAGGGTCATCTGAGATCAAGTTAACATTTTCTGAAGGTTGAAATCAAATTCCGAACATTATTATGTTTGTATGGATCAATGTGGGAAAATATTGGATCCATAATATTGATAAAATGGAATGATATACCGCCCCAATATTTATTGGTCTCGCTATGAGCTTTAACTATTGGGTTCGACTATACATCTCGCCAATATTATTGAAACTAGTATCTCAACCAATAAATAGGGGACTTTAATCATACAGGTTTATACCAAACTTGGATTCATAGATGCAGCTTTGGATACACGGTACATGTAGTGAGGTTAGCGTTGTCCATACTGAGGTCAATGGTCATCTGAAGTCAACTTCAGACATATAGCGAATGGAACTCGCTATATAGAGTCCTTCTAGTATTTCTTTAGTATACTCGTAGGACAAATCATTAAAGATACATAAACTCCACTTAGATCAAACACCAATATGTGGACATACTCATACTACTTTCATTCTGCCCAGTATTTATCAAAGTTTGTTCCCAAATCTTTTAATCAAACAAGTGTGGGAGACCGTGGCCCAATAGGTTGGGCTATTCGTCTTTGGTGAGGTCTCCCGTCAAAAACCCCGGTCGGGCCACTAGCTGGGATTAATCGGGTACTAAATTCTGGATTTATTTTCTAATAAGAACTATTGCTTAAAACTAGAGTTACGCTCAATCGTTAGTCCATGTGACTGAGCAAATAACCACGAGTATAGCCCGTCCTCGGAGAGGACGTTAGCCGTGTCCCATGTTCAGAAGAGTCTGCACCTGCAGTACATGTATATCACAGTCAGTTTCAAGAAGAGTAGGGTGGTAACCCCGGATTGTCTCTGCACGCTCCACGTATAAATCATGGCGCGTTTCATGCGCTGTATATCGAGTTTAACCCGCTATATGTCGAGTTTACAGCGCTGCCTATCCAGTTTGAACTCTATGTGACGAGTTTCATAAAATCATTGTCAGAATAAATCATGTCCAGAATAAATCTGCCGAGTTTTAAAAACTGGACATGATTTTTTTCTCAACATGAGAACTCGACATGATTTTTTTCTAAACATGAGCAAACTAGACATGATTTTTTCTCAACATGAGCAAACTCGACATGATTTTTTCTCAACCATGAGCAAACTCGACATGATGTTTTTCTCAACATGAAGCAAACCTCACATGATTTTTTTTATTTACGCTAACACCAAAAAATCATGTCGAGTTTTCTCATGTTGAGAAAAAAATCATGTCTAGATTTTGAAACTGGAACTGATTTTGTCAAAACTCACCCATATAGAGAGCAAAACAGAGGATAGGAGGGCCAAACTGGAATATCAGCGCTGTAAACTCGAATATAACGCTGCACACTCGCATATGGCGAGGAAAACTCATAAAACAACGCATGAACTCGGAATGCGCGGGAAAAAACTCGCCATTGATTTGATAACGTGTAGCATGTAAAACTGGACATGATTTATGTCAAAAACTCCACCCATATAGAGAGCAGATCGAGGTATAGAGGGACAAACTTGGACAGATATCGCTGTAAACCCGACATATAACGCTGCACAATCGAATATGGCGAGGAAAACTCCGAACAACAGCGCGTGAAACTCGAATGCGCGGGAAAAACTCGCCATGATTTGGATACGTGGAGCGTGCCATAATGTCCAAGCCGTTCTGGTCAGTTTGAGGGATGACCCTAGTAGAGTGGTTATCACTGTTGGGTATTACCTCTGAGGGTGCGCTCCTCTAAATTGAATAAATAAATAAAAAATACATAAATGAAAATAAAGTAAAAATATATGAAATATTTGTAAGCTGTTGATCAAACTTAATGTGATCGCGATTCCAAAGATGTCTCTATATAGTGTAATACAATATACGCCAAAATATAGCCTTGCTTCTTTTACCATAAACTCATGAACAAAGAATTACAACAAAATAGTAGTAAAAAAGTGTTTTGTTTCTATTTTGATTTCAACTTGAACCATCTTCTCAGCGATGCTTAGTATTTTAAAGGGATATTATGTTTATAATAAATCTACATAAAGCCCATGATAATAATTCCAGTCGACAGCGAGCAATTTTGCTCCGTGAGAAGTGTAACAATTGATATTGGGTCAAAATTTGGTATTGCGCACGCCAATCGCTCGCTGCCACTGTGAAATGGGCTTTAAGAATGCGTTTTCGGTTTTCACTTTCCGATGTGATTTAAGGGCCATGCATGGTCCGATCGCTACTAGCCTCGTCCCAGATTTTACGGATTGGTAATGTTGGTATATGAAGAAAAGCTACTATTTTTTCATTTACTGTGAAATCTTAGGGCGCAAGGGATGTTTGGTCGGATGTTCCGAGCGAAACGGTGCCCCAATTGGTCGACCAATTATTAATTTTACACAGTTTCAAGCTCTTACATCAAAACTGGTTGAAACATGGCGCCAGGCCCATAAGCCGGATTTTTTGGGGGCGATTTTTTTCAAAAGCCTGAAAGGGGACCATTTTAATCCGAATTCAACATGCTCCTTTTACCGAAAATTGTAACCTTTTCGACAAATAGCATACAAAACATCCTTTTTGGCTCGCTCCGATCGCAAAATCGATGAAAACGTTATACTAAATTGGTCATCCCCTAAATGCAACAACGTTGAGAATGGCTGACAGATTTGAGGTTTGCTGATGATGTTGCTCTTTAACAAGCTCAGTCAAGGACATGGATATCAACCTAACAAACTTAATTCTGAGAGCAAGAAGATAGTACCGAAAATCCGCAAAGGCAAATACATTACTAATTATGACACAATGAACTCTGAAAATTGTAAGAGAATGGATAAGAAAGTATCTAGGCAAGACAGTCAAAATGGAAAACAACACAGGGAAGAGATCCTATTACGTATACTGCGGGCTGGAGGCGGCAGATATCGTGACATCCTCTGTGACAAAACTCCACCAATGTCACTAAGAACTCATACATTCAATCAGAGTATCCTGCCCATTATCACCTATGGTGCAGAGACCTGGACCACCACCAAAAGCCTTGAGCATAAACTCTGTTACCACTGAAATAGCCATCTCCTTAAGAACAATATCACAATACGATATCAGAAGCAAAACAGCCACGACCAACTACAAACATTCTTAATAATACATCCCCGTCCGTAGGACGAGAAAAGGGGATTTCTTTTGGGAAATTTTTTAATCAGCAAAAGAGGGTTTATAGTTTTGGGGGTAATAAGGTTTTAAGAAAGAAGGAAAGGAGTGATCACGGGTTTTTGATCAAGATCTGGGCTCAAGCTCGGCTTTTAAATCCCCCGTATTTTGTTGAACGTATAACAGAATAGGATAGAACAAGTGACAAAAACGGGAGATAAAATATCGGAGGCTTGAGCCCAGATCTTTGATCACCCGCGATCACTCCTTCCTTCCACATATACTAATACTATTCTGATATACGTTCGACGGAGATACATTTCTTATAGAATGATGGTAGTTGGTCACTCTATAGGTCTATAATCATTTTGGCACCCCGTTCATATACTTCACAGGTGTGCTAAGTGTTTGGGCACCCTTCAGCGAAATCACTTAGATCGACTTGAGAAAATTCAGCGAAGGATAACACGCATCCAATTCTATCGGAAATCACATATAATTCTGATACTAGTCCTCCTATGCAGAACGGCTTCGTGAGTTTGGCTAGTGAGATTGAGGTGTTTAGGATTCAGAGGTTGGTTTTTGGTTACAAAATTCTAATGATTTATAGGGCCCAGCACAACTAAAATCTCACCAAAACTCACTTTGATTATCGAGAAAAAATGCATAAGTCAGAAGTAGCGATGTCGTCATCAAACCAAGACTCATAGGGGCACGAAATCCACTGGCCGGGCCAGCGACACCGCCGTAGCGTGCTATCCCAGGTCATGGGGCTGGGACCCGAAATGCCCTGGGTTCGAATCCCACCCGAATTTGTTACTTTTTCTTGTCCCATTTCCCTCACTCCTTCAGTTCCTCCCGGGAGATATGATGAAACCGACGCCAGGGTTAGGGTTAATGTGATCTTTCATTTGAAGAGTCCTATCCAGTGTAACACCAAGATCCTTAGCAGAGCCGCGGTAAAAAATGCACAATCTTCGTCTTCGAATCATTCAGCATAAGCACATGGTGATGGCCAAGATCTTACATCAGAGATACAACTTTCCAATTTGTTAATAGCTTCAGATGTCTTGGATGACTGCAGTACCAAATAAGTTGTGTGTCATCCCGGGGGGGGGGGGGGGCACTCAACTTTCATTTGGATAGGGGTGTGCGGCCCGCAGGGCCCCCTTGGACTTGCGAACTGAACAAAACTTGCGAAATGGGGGTCGAAATCAAGAGGTCCTTGACAGATCCATGTGGGGTACCGCAAGGAAGGGATATGAATGTCTGAAAGCTTATCAGTAGGACAATTCAGAAAGATACACAAACTCACTTATAGATCAACACAATATTTTGCAATACTATTCTTATTCTGGCTCATTTAATATTTATCGATGTATACGTCTAGCCCCTTTTCTTTTCATAAAGAAAAAACATTTCCTATGCTTATTTGTTCAACTTTCCATCGGTCAGAGACATTATTTAAACCTAATATGAATTTTTCGTCAGACCGTATTTTTAAAGGAAAGTGGTCTCTGGACACTTCAGTAGAAAATAAGCGGTCTGATGAATATACATGGTAAGTCCATTTGGACTTGTGCAAATGAAACCACGAGACTGTCCTGTCCTTCAAGGGACTTTAATCCGTCAGTCCCTTAATTAAAATTGCCAGATAAAGTGTCAAGTGGGCCGCCACTTGGCTCGTTCCGCCGCCGATGCATTGAATTCCCCGGAGGTTTTGTGCTGAAATAGGCAATTCCGCCCCTGCGTTTCGGCAGTCAATAATCGTAATACACACAGCCTTTTTTGCCGTTGTTTTCTGAATATCTAAGAGAACTATTTTTTTGACTTATGCTATAAGCCTGCTATATTCCACTAAGATTGTTTTCTTTCTGAGAGTTAGGTTTAGTGGCGTAACCAGTGTAGTTGTGTTGTGTGGGGGGGGATGGAGAGCTCACCCCTCCCTGCTCAGCCCTTCCCCCCCCCACGCTAGCCCCACAAATAAACGATAAACCGAGTTGTACAGTATCCCTATGGGAAGGACCCCAATTCGCCCTCAGAAAATGCCTCGGCTGCACCCCTTCCTGGCCCCCCCCCCCATTTGGCAAAGGGCTTGTTACGTCACTGTTATGTAGGTTTACTACTCTAAAATGATACTTATTTTTTATTTTTTTTTTAATTTACGAATGACTTTTCACCTCTTTGTTTTTGGCTTGACCAGTTTTTTAGAATGTTAAAAGCTGTTAAATCTCTTGACACCTTATAGAAAGAGAATGCAGAAAAGCGTGATTCTTTCTTTTCTTTCTATTTTTTTCAATGTAAAAATTTCCTTTGTGAAAAAATGGCTCTGAGAATATACAGATTTATCTTTTACAAATAGTGATAAATGCTTTCGCGTGGATTACTGAGAGGCCTTTCAACTTCCAAGTGGGTGTTCCTTAAGATTCGATGTAAATCTCATTTGGTTAAACATAATGCCTGGGGAAGAGGGTCATGATTTTTTTCCCATCGATATTTTTTTGGATTTCAAAATCATTTACAGTGATAATTCCTAGATAATCCAGTCAATGTAACTTTCCACTATCTCAAGGTAAATTTATTTCATTGAGTTTATGACTAATGCCTGTCGATAATGCCATGGGTAGAAGAAAAGAATGGTAACACAACTCCACGTTAATTTCATAGGGAACTGCAACAGAGGCTTATTAATTAATATTTTTGTTCGTGATAGCTCCCTCTATCTGTCTCCGCTGTCGTTTGTAATAAAGAACGTATACTGGGGGTCCCATCGTGTAGAGCTTCTCAATCTAACATTAAAAGGTTTGATTGTTTAAGCTTTTTATTTAAAGGTGTATTGTAATGTTTAAGAAAGACATTATTTTGTACATTTAATGAATTGCATGTATATTACTCTAAATTTAGAAACGGAATATATTTTAACTCGGTTCTCTTTAAAGTTGTTTTCATTACCATCGGTAAATGAACATCCGGGCTGCATGATGATGAATTGAGCAAAGGATTGCGATAAAATTCAGTTAATTCGTTGCCTTGAAGACGATCACTTAAAACGATTTATATCTCACAATTTCGGCCAATTCTGATTAGTTTTACATACAATTTGCGCAGTATCTGGATACGGAACTTTCAGGTCTCCCATCATCTCATTCGGGAAAGAGGGAATGCAAGATAAAGCTGGTAAGTGTGCCAGGAAGGGGGTTTCCGGGGGCTTACTGATATCATCAGCTCAGTTCAATGTCAACACACTAAAAGATGAGATACTCAATTGGTTCTCAATGTAATTTATATTGCGGTAGGAATTCAATCGTTGTTTACCTGTCGTGTAATACATCCCCATAATAACTTTCGACCTAATCGACGTTTGTGTGTTTGAAATTGATCCCATGGGGATCATGGATTGATAGTGAGTAAGGATTTAGAAAGCAAAAGATTGTTTTGGTACAACAGAATTGGAAAAAGCTGCCACAGCCATGATCTGAAGGCTATTTGACACGATTGAAGTCCTTGAGATTTTTGCACGAGTGGACTGTGACGTTTTAGAGGTGCAATATCTACATAGTAGATTTACTGTTTATACCATTGCATGATAGTTCTTTGATATGTACAGTGTGTGTCTGCAAACATAATGGGCAAAATAAAAAAAAGAATGGGCAAAATAATTTTAAGAGATATTTAGTAATTTTGCAAACTGGTATAATAGAATCTGAACACAGTTGACAGATTGTTCGTTTTGATTTAAAAATTCGACGGTCCTGACCGGGTCCTGATACTGTACAGGGATGCAAACTCGTCTGAGTTCGCGAGAATCAAAATTTACTTGAAATGACTACACAATTACTGATTCACTGGGAAAATTAATTTCTCATATCTGGATGCTACAGAATCACTGCGAGACTCGATTCTGTGATTCTCGTCGAATTTGCATCCCTGCTGTAAGCTTACTCTAGTTCGCAATCCAACCCTAAATATACGAGCAAATCAGACACGCATTCTTTAAATCGGAATGACGTTTTCGTTTATAATGGACCGCTCCTATTTTAGGTTTGCAGAGATTGTATCTTAAAACGTGTACGGAGATTCACTCAATTCACATTCACAACTCAGATAAAATTACTCACCCAAGTTTTTTGCTATTCGCTGATAATCCACTCATCGACAGTGATTGCGAAAAAAGGGCTAAAGAAAATAAACAAAATATACATCTACATTTGCTGTTCCATGTTGAGTAATGGCACTGTTGTCGAACTTTACAATTATCCCCTGAATTTTTGATCTTGCTAATTACGAAATATGAATTTGTATTATATACATCTCAGGTACTGTAAGTGTGTGCCTTGTTTTTACGAGTGAGGATAATATGCCAATTTTATCAGTGCTCGATTTTTTTAATAACTGTGTGCACACATGCACAGATGCATTTGGATTTTCTTTGAGCATGTACATGTAGCTCTGAAAGACCTACATGCACACGGTGTCATTTCGGGCAGAACCAAATTAGTCAATTTACTCTTGGGACTCAAAGTAATACCACATAGAATGTGTTCTAGTTGATATTTGATGATTTGTATGAATGACATATAGCAGTGTTATGACGTCCGTGGATGTCAAAGGTTTAGAAATCCTTTCAAACACAATAAAGAAGCCTTGTGCACAAATGATCTTTAATTTTCTAATACCAGCTTTAATGATTTGTAATGGTTGGAATTAGTTCAGAATTTGGTATGTCCGAAACAAAATTACTTAGTACAATTACACGGCCAATTAGTCAAGATTATACTTAGAGTTAACTAGTGTCCTGTATTGAAAGCTTTGCAGTCTCAACAATAAGAATGTCCTCACAGCGAAAAAGACTCCAAATGAAAGCGATAAGTTCATATAAAAATCCATGGTATATTCATGCAATATTCTGGAGTCTTGAGATCATTTGTCCAGCAGTTCAAGAGACGGGGCTTTCCTCGACTACCACTAATGTTCCACATTAATAAAATCCAGGTATTATAACACCATCAGTCTGTCTCATGTCCTCATAGAGGACAACAAACTGGCTATAAACAACCAGATTTGTGTAGTGGGCAAGGGGAAGCGGACGGACTGAGTGAAAGTTTTGGAAACGGAAGGCGGCTTTGAGAGTAAGGGTTGAGGTAAATCTTGGGAAGACAAAAGTGCTGGTGAGCGGTGGGTGGAGAGGTAGTCGATGATCATGACTAAGATAGTCTTAATTTTAATATGGCTGCTGTTTATATGGATATTAGTCATGAAGAAGTTGTGTGAGTAAAAGTGCCATAAGCCAAGATACAACAGTCCAGCTTCTGACCTAACTTGCAGCTGCAAAGTGGATTAAATAATCATATGGCAATAATGTTATATGTAGGCATTCTGAGAGTCTTATACATATGTAATAACCTTTACGAGATTGAAAGTCACATATGAAATTTTCAGGTGATGATGAACCTTGGCCCTCTTGTTGTATACATTGGGCTGCCAAAAGTTGCCAGACTGTTGCCATGATGCATCAACTTTGGTGGAATTAAATTGTGGTCTGGGTTACAAATTGGTATAGACAATTATTCTACAGAACCTCTAGAGATGCATGCATGTCAAAAGAACATTAATTGTTTTTTATTTAGTAAATATACATCTCAAAACATCTCAAACCTTAAATGGCATTGGATCACAGAACAGTTGTAAATTATGGCCCCAAGATTATGTCCAAATTTAAAGCTGATGCCATAAGTTACCCATTATTGGAACTAGGTGGAGAGGGAGGTGGTAAGTAAGGTTATAGACCCATGTAACGTGTGTGGGAAGAGGGTTAAAAGCAAATTCAGTGTGCATGAGAAAGGGGGAGGAAATGATCAGGAGATGCAACAAAGATGAAGAGAGTGCCCCAAGTTTGACAAGAGACTTATGTGCGGACGATGCGAGAAGGGAGCTGGAGGATGGTGAACGGAGGAAGAAAACTTGTATGATGCGGTGGAATCTGTGAAGGAGTTCACATACCTTGGGGACAAGGTTAGTGGGGGTGGTGGATGCGAGGTGGATGTGTGACAGCTAGAGTGAGGTTAGGTGGGTGAAGTTTAGGATGTGGGGGAGTGTTGCAAGGGAAAAGAAGATCTTTGAAGATGATGAAAGGAATGGTGTGAAAGAGTTGTGTGAGATCAGTGATGCTCTATGGGGAAGGAGACGTGGTTGTTCTGAGCGAAAATGAGAGGGGATTGGAGGAGAAAGCAGCGAGAGCAATGATAAGAAGCGATGTGTGGTGTGAAGTTGATCGATAGGATGAAAAAGGACTGAGGACTTGATGCAGATGTTGTATTGAAGAGGTAATGGACGGTTGGCGAGGCGAATAGTGGACGTTGGTACGTATGGGAATGTGTTGATGGATGGTGTGTATGCCTAGGGCTTTATTGGTATGATTACGGAACATATGATAAGAAATATCCTAAATATGATGTACCAGTGGTTGTCATGGTCTTGGAGTATTCATTGCGCAAAAAACACATTTTCATGATTAACTTTTGAAGCAGTAGATGATTTAACGAAAGCCACCTTGTTTATTTTTTTACGCTATCGTTTTTGCACAGCCATTGTTTAGTCTTTCAACCA
>JAMKCH010008410.1:0-91835 GCA_023653785.1 Ophioderma brevispina
GGATAATAAATGCAGCGTCACAGCATTAGGCATTGTTTGAAAGCAAATTTATAATATTTGTTCCCCTTCCCTCCCTCTTTCCCTCTTTTTTCTTGTTTTTCTTTCTTTTTCTCTTCTTTTCTCCCCTATCTCTTTTTTCTCAAATCTCTTGGGGCCCCTAACCTTGGGGGCCCGTTGACTTTGTCCACTCTGTCCCTATTGTAGCTACGCGCCTGGACACTGTGCAATTATGGCTTATAAAAGACCTTTTAAATATAAATAAACTAAGTAGGATATGACTACTGGTTATTCAACCTTATTTTGTTAATAAAATTGTTAAATGCAGGTGAAGTATTCTGTAAGACAGTGTTCTTTCATGGGGAAAAAAATCCACTTGCAAAGGTTTTTGACAATAATTTATTTCGGCACGTGGGGAAGAATGTATATAGTATACTATCAACAAATACTACATGGTTAGCAGGTACATGATATTTGCTACGGGGTCTATCACCCCGACTCGAACGGTGTTGTGGGTGATGAGGCTTGTATGCCAGTACCAAGGGAAATAGTGTTGCCATATTCCCTGATACGACCATTAGTATTTCTGTGTGACTCTGGGTATGAGGTTGTATGGAAACAGAACTATTTCCCTATGGAAAATAGCACTGTAATCAGACTAGCCAATGAATAGCATGATTATGTTTCAGGAATATACATGAGGTGTAATAAAACCATAATATTTCATGTAGGCGAAGAAAAAAGAAAAACCGGGTTTCTTTTTTTTTCTTTTACGGGCGAGTGGGACCTTTCGAGTAGGGTCGGTAGGTCGGGCGAATTTTTCTTTTTATTAATTTTTTTCTTTTATGGAGCTCAAAAATGGCCTCAAATAGCCCCAAAAAATCTAAAAAAAACAAGAGAAAAAATGAAAACTTTTTAAAAACAAATTTTCTTAAAAATATTGCAAAATTGATAAAATTTGGGCATAAAAACAGGATGATTTACATGAATTTTGGAAAACTAAAAAAAAAAATTCTGCAAAAAACTGAAAATCAGGGTCGGTCGGGCCCGTAAAACAGGGTTTTTATTTTCGCGCAGGTTTTATATTTTCACAGAGGCTGAAACAGTTTGCACAGTCAGTTGAGGTGACGCACAGGCGTGAGGTGGTACCAAATATTTATGTGTACAACAAAAAACAATTACGTTCAAAATTTCAACATGGGCCAAGTAACTTACGAATGACAACGATCCCGCTTGTTGGCTGACTGGACGGGACTTTCTCTTGGTCACAAAAAAATCTACAATTGACCATCTGGAGGGAATTCTCTGACATACATCGTCTATAGATTGCTGTATGATAGAAATAGAAAAAGAAACAATCGGGTAAGTGAACATGTTGTCTTATAGGACAAGCCTCAAAATTTGCAGCATTGCCACTGGATGGACATGTACTACTAAAAATTACGCATGCACCAATGGGTTTCGGTAAATAGGTAGTAGGTTTTTGTGTCGTCGCAAGGAGTTGCGAAGGCCAAGGGATTTTTCTAGTGTATGTCTGTGTGTGTGGTGTGTGTGTGTGTGGTTGTTTTTTTTTAATTATCCTTTATAACCCTTAATATATTGCATGCTGTATGAGTCCGTAAGGGCTACATTGATGTAAACTTGTGGAAAGGAGGGGGCGGGGTGGGATGGCATGTTGGTGACCCATGTGACCTTGGTGACCTTTGGCCCCATTCACAAGCCGCCAACAACAGACATTCGGTGCTCATGACCACTGAGATCAAGACTACTAATGGCATAAGAGGTTCTAGGGCCAAGAATAGATATATATATATATTATATATATATATATATAGAATATATATAATATTATATGATATATATATATAGATATTATATATATATATATATATATATATAGTATAAGTAGAACAGAGAGAATGACAGTCACACGGATTTTTTCTTGCACAACTGCAGTTTCAATTTATAATATAATCAGGTGCAGAGTGTCTACTTTTATACAAAAAAGGAACAGTAAAACAAGCGAAACTGTATTTGCGTGGGTGTGCGTACGGAAACGTTTACGCGTACGCCTGATACCAACGCGTATAAGTTACGCTGAGGTGAAAATACGCATATAACTTAGACATGTGTTAGCATACATAATGAATAACAAAGTAAATACAAATTAAATACACATGTAAGATAGGTTTGGAATACAGAAATAAGAAGATTTTCCGCCGCTAAAAGTTTAGTTTTGGTCATCTGCGTTAACCTTGTAAAGGGGTGCGGACAGTGAAGGCAGTGGTCCCAGTGTTGGTGGCACTCGTCCAAACAATAGTGGGCTGAGTTTAATGTGACGGGACTGGGATCCTTATTTTGTTGCTTATGAACTATGATTCGAGAATTAAGCTGATCACCAGTTTGGCCTAATGTGTGTTCTTTAATCCATTACATGTTTACATAAATGAGATTTTGCTTTTATGCCACATCATTGGTATTCTTATGTCAAAAACATGTGTTGATCTTGAAAGTAAACTCGGAGCATTCAACGATATGCTTACACGTGCCACAACGATTATCATTACACTTGGTACTACCACCATTTTGTTTAGTTGTTACGGGCGGCTCTGGTTAACATTTTCTTGAGGTTTGGAGTTTGACGTTTGCTCATGATTAGATTAGTATTTTTCAGAATGCGAGAGCATTTTTCGCTGGCTGTGAGCATGTGGATAGAATCCTTAAAAAATTTTCCACGAGTAACATTGTTGGATGGATTCATTATGTATAGGCTAAACACATGTAATAAAGTTATATGCGTTTTCCCTCTCAGCGTAAACTTATTACGCGTTGGTATCAGGCGTACGCATAAACGTTCCGTACGCACACAACGAAAATACAGTGTCGCTTTTTTACATGTTTCCTTTTTGGGTAATAAAAGGAGACACTCTGCACCTTATGATATTATAAATTGAAACTGCAGTTGTGCAAGAAAAAATCTGTGTGACTGTATGCTCTCTGTTCTACATTTATACATGTTAATTGCGATATTGGATATTAAACTTTTGAGCATATATATATATATATCTATATCTATTATATATAGTATAAATGTATAGAACAGAGAGAATGACAGTCACACGGATTTTTTCTGCACCACTGCAGTTTCAATTATATACTATCATCAGGTGCAGAGTGTCTACTTTTATTACAAACAAAAGGAAGGAAACATGTAAACAAGCGAAACTGTATTGCGTTGGTGTGCGTACGGAAACTTATGCGTTTTGTTACGGCCTGATAATCCAACGCGGTATAAGTTACGATGAAGTGAAAATACGCATAGAAACTTTATACATGTGTTAGCGATACATAATGAATACAAAGTAAATACAAATTAAATAAACATGTTAGAGCAGGTTTGCATACAAAGAAATAAGAAGATTTCTCAGCCGCTAAACGTTTTTTTTGTATCTGCCTTTCACCGTTAAAGGGGTGCGACGGTGAATTTGGCAGTGTCCAAGTGTTTGAGTGAACACTAGTCAATAGGTTGGCTGAGGTTAATTTGAAGGGTACTGGGGAGCCTATTTTTTGTTATGACTCCTGATTCGAGAATTAAGCTGATCACCCCCACCTCCCCCCTCCCCCCCCCCCCCCCCCCCCCCCCCCCCCCCCCACCCCCCCTAAAAAAATACCCCCCCCCCCCCCCACTACCCCCCCCCCTCCCCCCCCCCTCCCCCCCCCCCCCCCCCCCCCCCCCCCCCCCCCCCCCCCCCCCCCCCGTTTGGCCATGTAGTGTTCTTTACATCCAATTACATGTTATTACATAAATGAGATTTTTTGCTTTTTGCAATTCAATTTTTGGATATCTTATTCAAAACATTGGTGTTTCTTGAAAGTAAAATCGGAGCATTCAACGATAGGCTTACACGTGCCACAACGTTAATCATTACACTTGGTACTACCACATTTTTGTTTAGTTGTAGGGCGGTATCTGGTTAACATTTTCTTGAAGTTGGGTTTGGCGTTTGGGCTCATGATTAGATTAGATTTCATAATTGCGAGAGAATTTTTCGCTGGTGTGACCATGTGGATAGAATCCTTAACAACTTTTCCAGATTAAACATTGTTGGATTGTGCAGTGCGAACAAAAGTAAGAATCCATTTGTTATCCTGTGTTGAGGAATTGGGAAAGAGTAGGTCCTCTCATCTGAATTAGATGATTATCGATACCTCTTTCAAACAATAGTTAAAGGGTAATGTCTGTTTAATAGAACATGTTTCAATTCATTCAGTCTGTGAGTTTTACGCCATTTCTTGAAACGATGGTATCAATTCGTCGAGCCAGATTGAAGGGAATATTCCTTTTGGTAATGTTTTGGATGACATGATTGGAAATCAACGATATCGATGGGTGTCGGTGGCTTTATAGAAAATCAGTTTGGATTTGATTGTAGAGGTCAATTTGTACATCTATATCAAGAAATGGCAAATTGGAATTGACCTCGAAAAAAGACTTGAAAGAATAGACGGGTTGAGTGAATTTAGCATAGGACAACAAGGAGTATCAAGATCGCCAATAATGTTGTTCAAAATGATAAAGCAGTCGTCGAGATATCTAAGCAGTGTTTTTAACATAATACTGACGATCTGAGGTTTACTTTGCACGCATTGATCATATAATGTTTGGAAAAAACAACACTGGCTTTAGATATCTCGCAACGATGCTTTATCATTTGGAACAACATGTATTGGAGATCTTGATACTCGTTGTGTCTATGCTAAATTCACTCAACCCGTCTATTCTTTCAAGTTTTTCGAGCAATTCCAATTGCATTTCTTGATATTAGGAAGGTACAAATTGACCCGCTACAATAATAATCCAAAACTGATATTGTCTATAAAGCCACGACACACATCAATATCTTGATTTCAAAATTCATGTCATCCAAAACCACATACCAAAAAGGAATATTCCCTTCAATCTGGCTTCGACGAATTTGTACCATCGTCACTTTCAAGAAATGGGTCTAAAACTCACAGTACTGCGGAAATGTGAAAACATGTTCTTATTCAAACAGGACATTACCCTTTAAACTATTGTGAAAGAGGTATCGAGGCAACGCATCTAATTATCAAGGAGGAGGACCTACTCCTTTCCCAATTCAACCAACACAGGATAACAAAGCGGATTCTTACTTTGTCCACTCGCACCAATCCAAACAATGTTATCTTGGAAAAGTTGTAATGTGTCTATCCACATGATCACAGCCAGCGAAAAATTCTCTCGCATTCGAAAAAATACATATCTAATCAATGAGCAAACGCCAACACGCCAAACCTCAAGAAAATGTTAACCAGAAAGCCGCCCTAACAACTAAAACAAAAAGGTAGGTAGTTTACCAAGTGTAATGATAAACGTTGTGGCACGTTGACGCATATCGTTGAATGTCTCAGAGGACTTCAAGAACAACAAATGTTTTGAAATAAAGATATCCAATGCAATTGCCAAAAGCAAAAATCTCATTTATGTATAACATTACATGGGATGTAAAGAACACTACATTGGCAAAACTGGTGATCAGCTTAACTCTCGAATCAGCGTTATAAGCAAACAAATAGGGATCCACGTACAGTCAAATTAAACTCAGCCGCCAACATATTGACGAGTGTGCACTCAACACTTGGGACAATGCCCAAATTCACCGTCGCACCCATTTACAAGGTGAAAGCTGATGACCCAAAAATAAACGTTTAGCGGCGGAAAAATCTTCTTATGTTCTGTATTCAAACTGCTCTTAACATGTGTATTTTAATTTGTATTTACTTTGATTTCATGTTATGTTATAGTGCTAACACATGTATCAAAGTTATATGCGATTTCACGCTCAGCGTAACTGTATACGCGTTGGTATCAGGAGTAAGCATAAACGTCTCCGTACGCACACCAATCGCAAATACCAGTTTCGCTTGTTTACATTTGTTTCCTTTTTTGTTAATAAAAGGAGACCACTCTGCACATGATGTATTAAAATTGAACTTGCAGTTGTGCAAGAAAAAAATCGTGTACTGTCATTCTCTTGTTCTACATTATACTAATTTTAATTTGCGATATTGGTCACTAATACTTTTTGGCTATATATATATCTATATATATATACTATAATCCAAATATATATTGGGGGAAACCACCAGGCAAGGGTGAGTTATTACACAAAACTACAGAGAGGAAACAAGACAGGGAAAGGGTGTCCAAAACTTTTAAGATGAGAGGAGGGAGAGAGAGAGCGAACTTTGTTTGTCGCAAAGGTCAATATGATGCTGTTATTTAAGTAATGTTTGACATTTTTTGTTGTGAATTGCAGGACTAGTGATTGTTTTATTGGAAGTTAGTGTTTCAAGTTGAAAGGTCGTTACAAAGTATGTTGGAGTAAGCTTATACACTTTAGCAGGCATTACTCTATAAAGGTAAACGTTTAAACTTTTATAATGTGTCTTTGTAGTCTGGACCGTACCAACAATAGTCATATTAGTTCCATATTTGGGTGGTATTGGTGGTATAGGATCTACTACGAGGATACAACGTGTACAGATTGGGATCAACTTCCAGTAGTGACGCTACAAACTGATCCCCCCCCCCCCCCCCCCCAAACCTTCATTCTTTACCCGTACCCATTAGAATCAATACTGTCTGGTTCTAGGACATTTCGGCAACGATTTAAATCACTTCATTTAAAGAATAAGGGTTTAGCAACAGAGCGTGAGAAAAGTCATTGTTTTCTCTCAACTGGTTAACAGGTTAATATGATGCTGTTTGAGGCATTGCTTTGTATCATTTTTTTCTTAATGAAGTGCTGGGTTTATTTGGCAGTACGTTCCAAGTTTCAAAGTTGGTTACAAGTTTTGCGCGGTGGCTCTACATGACCACGTCAGTAGATGTCAGTGCTTTAAAAGTAATTGAAAAACATGGCCATTGTGCTGCAAAATTGCCTGGCAGTAGCTTGATTAGCGACGTGTGAAGAACAAGCCATCATCCAACACCCAACTATGCTGTCGTAAACACTCATAAAATCGTATTTAAAAAAGCTTGTGCTATTTAAAAATGCACTAGCTATATAAAGAAAGTTATGGTAAGTCCATGAGTTGGCAAGGTATAGGGGAATGTGTTTCTGCAAATTAAATGGCATTTGTGACCAAACAAATTTGAGGCAATTTACTCCGCGCTCTATACGGTCGACTAACAGCCCGTCCGGTCGTAAAAATTCTAGAGCCGTTCTCGAGATGGGTCTTTTCAATCACGTTAAGTTTAGTTGCTTTCAATAACTAACAAAAATCTCCGGTCGCCATAATGTTGCAAATTTAGTTATTTTAGCTTGTACGTTGGCGTAATATTGTGTATTTGATCTGTGAGAGATTAAATGTAAAGGAGGAAACATGACTAAAGTTGCCAGTTTTTTTTGGTGGTGCTGAACTAGAAATAGTTGGATTGCAAGTCCATGTTTTGGAACTTTTACCATTATGGATTGAAGTTTTGCGGAAAGTGGTAGTTACTGGAAAGTGTTAGTTAGAGTATTAAACAAAGTTTAAATCCGTTTATCCCCGCTAAACGGAGTCAATCAGACAATACTGCTATTTGTAGGTAGATCTTTTTTTTCATTCTACCAGGGTTCAAAGTTGTAATAAGTTGGAAAATTTATAAAATTGGGGTCGCCATTATAGTGTTACAGAATTGGTGAATAATATCAATATGGATGCGCATGTTGGGGGTAGAAAACCAGTGAAAATTGGCAGATATGTCAAGTTAAACCTACTGAACATTTTGACATAAACCCAAACTTATTTTTTTCACAATATATCCGCCCAAATTCAAAATGGCCCTTTTTTTTTTTTTTTTAAATAAATAAATAACCCACCCAATAAGACATCGTAGTACAAAATAATTTAGCTGTTTTACCTGGGAAGATAAAATATGGTGTATTGGACCCTACAAGTGTTTGCTAATGAGGCCGCAAATAAAAATGCACCATAAGTTCTGTAAAATTGGATATTGATACAGATAGATTATAATATATTCAATTGTTTTCAATTGATGTAATAGCTCCCCACACAAAAGAAGCTCTGACACAAGTACCAACGAGAACATGAGGACACAGTAGTACTCACGAGACCTTGAGAACCATTACAGGTTGCCGATCCCACTCCATCTGATTTCTACCAGTGCTTTCAGGAATTGCAACTGCGTGCTTCGGGAGAGCAAACATCACACACTATAAAAATGGTTGAACAACGCTCTGTTTGACAACAAGGCACCTGCTGCACAATATCGCTCAAAGCAATCACAACCAGCCGGCAGATCAGAAACTGTATGCTCTCGTCGACATTCTGACGGCACGCTGACGCTTCAGCTTCCCACTGTTCAACATCCATGGACACACTGCCCTGGCTTAGATACTTCCAAGACCAGACAAATTCCAGGGCCAATCACTATCACACATGGACAGAACTCCACCACTTGTTAGAAACTTATAGGTCACCTTGAATAGAATTTCGCACAAGTGTCGGTCGTTTCAATAGCGATATGTACCAATGGGGACTGCGAACTAACTTCGGAGCCTTCCAGTGTGGACTCTCCATAGCAGAATGCGGAATCACCATTCTTAATGAGTGCCCCATACCTTTCGTCTTCAACCGGGTGGAGCTAGCTCCACCAACTTCATACCATTTAGCTGCTGCCTCACGCAAGAAAGGGAAAAAGAAGTGAATTCGTATATGTGTAACATTTGGCAAACCCATTACAAGTTAATTTAATCCCATTATGGTAACTATAATTAAAAAGTGGGACCAGTTGTGGTGAAACTTGTTTAGGTCTGCCAAGGTGATTGTGTTTGATACCAACCAATCGGTCTATATATTTTAAATTGATTCTAACGTTTAACCACGATATGCTTAGATACGCACGCAGTTTTCCACGATATGTGACAATATGATGCCAAATCTGCCTAAAACATTTGCAACTTCCTCTGCACCAAGAACACAGGTTGTCAGGCAAGCCGGGCAGGCAAGTCAAACTTTAAAGTCTATTTGGGTCCAACCACCACCCATATCGTCTATGAAATTTCTTATGGTCTCTTCCGGAGTCCGGCCTGAAAATAGTATTAATCGTTTTCATGGAGTAGCAGAGTCCAAGCACAAAGGGTTGAAAAAGTGAGTAGAGGATTCGAACCGGCAAACTCCATATATTACTAGCATGGCGCTCTGAGCAATTGAGCTAATAAGTAGTTAAAAATATCAAGCCGAAATTAACCCTTCATCGCAACCAGATCACAAAAGGAACTACCCTCAGAAAAATAGCCATTTATGTTACCAAACCAAGTTTAATGATTATTACGTTTTTATTCAACATGATCAATAAGACCAACTCAGAAGTCTTTACTTACTTTTTGTTACTATCGTCTCAAATTTTGAATCGCTACTATCGTGGAAGTTTTAGCAAATGTTTAGTATGGCTACATTTGGTGCATTAGTTTTTCTCACTCTTTACCCAATGGCGGCACCAGACTTCTTTTTTTTTGGGGGGGGGGGGGGGCAACGGAAGGGCATATGAATTGTTTGGGAAAGCGTTTTTCTTGGGTGAAACACCGACATTTGAGATTTTTAACCATTTATGGTCCCAAGTCGCGTTATTTTGCCAGATATTTGTGATTTTTTGGCCCCAAATCGCTGATTTTGCGGTAATTTCTCTTCTGGCGGGGGGCAGGTAGGAAGAACAAAAGAAAAAATAGGGGGCATTGCTCCCTGTACCAACCCCTCTTGACTTGAAAGAAATACTTTATGGAACAATCATCATAATAACAATATCATTTATATCATTTGCATGAACGATTTCAAACAATAATAAAACAACCAGATTTACAAACATCCTATAAAATATTCATGCCTCTTGTCTCTATCCCGACAGCTATTACTTATACCGCAGTTGTGCAAAATTAATAATCCTTAAAATATCATAGAGGTTGAGTTAAGGATTGGGACCCGCCATCCCATCCACAGGAACATGAAATCATTCAAGGTGAATATCTCCGGTGAATATCATAATCGATTATAACCTAGATTCTAATATATTCCAGGGATAGTCCTCCACTATAATTCCACGCGATCTACTTTCATTTCATGAACTTTGCTTTCAACGGCATTTCCCGAATCTAGCCAATGTTATAAAATATATAAAACAAGCCCAGAAATTGACGTTAGAAAGGTTTTAGATTCTAGTCCGTGAACGCCGTGCTTGTGGGGGTTACTGATTTTGATGTCGTTCCAGCGACTGGTTGGTCCCATACTCTAAGTGGACGACACATGGACGTCACGTGTACAAGTTATGGCGTTCACGCACGAAAAACTCAAACCTCGCTATTATTTCTTTCAACTTTAAACTTTACGTCAACTCAAATAATGTCCTTGTTTCCGGGAAGTAGGGGTGTAAAACAAACATAGTCCCCAACCTTAAGAGTGTCTAGCTTGTACGCTAACATATACGGTATAAACCTGACCTTTTTAGACGAGGCTATTAGGTACAGTGCTGAAATAAAATGATGCGTACCGCACACAATAGACATATTGCCGATGGGACCCTTATCTAGGACGGTCTCATTCATGACACTTGACCCAGCAATTGCAATAACCTGAACTTTTTTCGTCGATACTCGAAACTCGTAAACTCTTTTATATTCGAACTCGATACTCGAAGAGTAGGAACACACATATTTTAATTAGATTTTTTGATGTTGATACCAGGGAGTCTCGTAAATATTGACTTATTGCCTAGTCCGATTTCCAGTAAGCGGTAGCGGTTCATACTTTCGGCTTTACTTTCACAAGAGAAATTCTAGATTTTTCCGCATCTCAAAGGAAAGTTTCTCATTTAAAAAAATGTTTAGTCACCAATTCATATCATTAAATTCTGAATAGTCCAGGCTACAGAATCATTGATAGGCCTAATATCAACCTTGTTTATTAGATTATAATGTTTTCAAATGTTTTTCAAAAACGCTTTCTAGACCATTTTTTCCCTGGCTGAATTCTGCTCCGATGGATGCCGACGAAGCAACCTTGAGCATTTTTGTAAACACGCAAAAAATCAAAATGGCCACCAAACACAAAACAGTTCATCATCTTGTTTCACTCAATTGTGCTTTGTCAATCCTGTCTCTTTTAAAACATCCATTGTGATCAATTGACGAGGATTCTGTAACCCACTTAAATCACTGAATTCAATATGGCCGCCAATACCATAAAGTGTCTGATCGTGATCTATTTCTGACTGAAGTTGATAATTATGTGTACGATCCTGAGTTTTTTGGCAGTCAAACTTAATGACAACCAATACTATTTAAAAATAGTCCGTCATATAGGATCCAAAATGGCTTCCGATACTCTAAAAATGGGGCTATAATTGATAGCTGTGTCTAACATAATAACTGCAATGTTTGTGTATATCCATGTAAGTCAATCAGATTAATTACCATCATTAGGTAATCATAGGAATCGATACCTGTAAGATGCCCATCCAAAATGGTAATCCCAATATGTGCTTGGGAAATGGCACTTACTAAGCGGGCGAAAAATCCTATCACTATAGTCTAGAGATATATGTATCATTTGTTTTTGTAGGTTTTAGGCGTCCATTGGCATCCTTGTTGGGGTATTTGGTGAACAACGACTCATGACAATTAATATACCACTTATTGGTTTTTTGGAAGTGAAAATCCAACTAAAACACACAAACTATTATCTTAGCCTACAGCTGAATGAATTTACGGACCTTTACTGATTGACATTTGCAGCCATATTAACGCCTATCTTGGATGCCATCCTGCAGATATCAATCACTTTGATTATGTTTATGATATTTAAATTGCTCTTGAAACAGTGTATCTAGTTGATATACCAAAACATGGCAGCCTCTTGCCTTTAAGTAGTAATGACTTTTGTTGCGATTATGGATCCACCTTGAATGGTTTATTGATTTGATTGATTTAGCAAATTGTTGAAAGCTATTCTATTATTTCATTAATATATTGATTGCTTAAGCTCTTGTTATTATATATCCTGTTACATTCTACGGTTTAAAATTAGATAAAGATCAGATGCTTTGTTGTATAGGCGCCATATTGATCTCTTAGGTGGTTTAATGAATCAACTTTGTTAATTGGTCACAATGGGTTTTTATTGGACAGAGGCCACAAATTACAACTTTTGAGTAATTACATATGATTTTTTAATGTTTTTGGTGCCATTTTGAATATTTTGCGTTTCCTCGAAAAGGCTCAAGGTTTTTTGGTCTGGCATCGCCATCGGATTCATATTCCCCACACAACCAGGAAAACTGGCCTAAAAACTTGAAAAACATTATAGTCTATGTTCTACACCAAGGGTCACATGGTCCTTATCCTGGACTATAAGTATCACCCAAACAACCTACTCTATTGCAGCTGTACAAAAGTTTAATGTATGCGTAAATCGATTCTAGTTACCGACGGCACTTCGCGCCTGTGTGGTCGATCACCGATACGGTTTGTGACCTACAGCATGTGTTTTTTACTATTACGAAGTGTCCACAAACCAGTTGCTATTTGCCAGGTTTTTAACAGTTTTACTCTCAGGAAGTGTTTATGGTGGGTGATATTCTAGTATTTGTATCTGATTACTATTGCTTACTATTATTAATTAAGTTTTGGTTTGGTTATGATAATGATCTGCAGTGGCCCTAGTAACTTTTGCTAGTACACTGTTTGCTCTTTTCTTTTTCTATCTCCGACGTCTCATATAACACGCCAAAATAGGTATACTAATTAAAGATTGTACGGATTGATTACGTTGATTAGGTTTAAGAGCATCAAAATTGAACTCTGTGGCGATTCCACCTAATATAAGTTAAGCTAAAAGTATTTGTGATACTCTCTTTGATTTATATCGTGGAAGAAATATTGTCGCTACGAATTACCTGTGGAAAACTACTTGGATTAACTTGCCGATATCAATGCATCAGGAATTCCAGGACAAAATTTTGTAATAAATTATTTATAGTTTGGAGCACATTTTTATAGGGCGTGGTTGAAATGCCCAATTAGTGTTGAATCCTGAAAATTTTTTATACTCAAAGAAGATCCTAGGGTTGGCGATGGGAAGGGGATTGGAATAAATGCATCAAGCTCCAACCTTCCCTATACAAGCATATTTTTTGTACTTTTTATAGGCTATCCGTAGTATCGCAAACTCACCTTATCAGGCCTCCTTTATTTCATTCTCCTCAGCACTCTTAAATAGCCACCAATAATAAATTCCAAATTGGGCTCTTCATATGATTATCATCATGAAAAACGACCCCCTAATTGACTTTCTCAACCCATATTTCACGACAATTAGACAGTTCGTTTTCTTGTTTGTCTTGTATCACCGTCTGACCACCATTACGTGTCGTCTTGGCAAACAGCGCCGCCCATTGTTTAATCTTGGCAAACCTTGGCAAAATCTTCACGCGCTAGGGAGTTTCAACCACATCACCATCGGCTGCCGTAAGGAAACTCCACGTGCCACAGTGTCCGATAGCGTTGATTCGGATTTTTTTTGGTACATTGCGGTCAATAGGAGATTGCGGCAAAATACTTGCCTATCGTAACGATTTACGCAGGCACCAAAATATTTCCTAACTAAATTGTCTAGTTTAGCTGACTAGTTTTATAATAGTAGGTTTTAAGTTTGGAAAAAGACGAAAAACGTGAAATACGATCCTTACAAACAATTTTTCTTACCTTATCAGCTGGCTCATTTCTCGATTTCCCTGCTGTCAATTCATGCCTCACGCCAGCTTACAAAAACGAGTGACTAAGGGGTCTTTTTTGTCAGAAACCTGGTTCTAACATCAGACCGACCACCTGATTCGTTGAATTTCGCTGACATATCCAAGTTACCCGGGCGGAAAACCGTTTGTTCTTCCTTGTTCAAGCTAATCGCAGACCTTTAACACAGCGTTGGGCTGCTAGGTAGTCCATGACGTGCGCATGTCTTTGCATAGCCGGCCATTAGCGAGGCGGATACGGAATAGGTGCGCTGTGTCCCAGCATTAGAAATGCTATTGGAGCGTAAATGGTGTGCTGATAGTAAATAGATTGACGTGTTCTCACATCAGTCATCACTGTCCAAGAGGCATCTATTTATAATTGTTCTTATAATCCGTCCTATCATTTACCGACCAATTTATGTATATTATGTCCCATATTTTGTGGCCGGTATTAGTTATTTTTTCCATGCAAATAAGCCGAATACAATTAAAATCTTTATTATTATCCACATCAATATTTAGCAAAAACAAAACAGATTTCATGCTTAATGGTATTGTCACACATGTTGACCAAAGGGGGGGGGGCTTGTATCCAATTCTTCAATAATTAGCCTACATTCCTATCTGAATTTCTACGGCTATTACAAATGCTTCCAAGAAGGGTCAGCCTTTTACGCGAGTACTAACCAGTGGCGGATCCGATTTTGAACGAGGGGGCGTGGAATTGGCTGCGAATACACAGCTACAAGGGCAACCGCAGTGCCGAGTTTTGTGCGCGTTTGGGGCCGCCGGGGGTGGGGGGGGGGGGGAATGGGGGGTGTTGGGCACGCACTGATAACAAAACGCCTTTGTAACAAAATTGTACGAACTGCTTAAGCCATATTTTGGACATAGAACAAAAAAAGGACAACTTCGACGCACTTCAAACAAAATTAAAAAGTGATGAAATTTTCAAAGATTTTCCATTAAAAACATTACTCCCACGAAATTGTTACGAACTGCTTTTAAGCTCTTTGTGACCAAACAAAAAAGGGACAACTTCGACCCACTTTGTAACAAATTTATTTGACGAAATCTTCATCAAAGATGTCCATTAAAGAAAACTAACTCGCCCCGCATCACTCGCCCAATACTCAACCGCCATAGCAAATCGCCCCCATACTAATCGGCCCATATCAACTCTTCCCATATCAACTAGCCCATTATCAACTATATGCCAAGTATTACTTCGCCAAATTACAAAATGGCCTGTATCAATCGTCCCATTTTACCCATTTCAACTCGGCCCATCTCAAATCACCGATAAACCACTCGCCCAATTTTAACACATACCACACGCCCATATCGAATCGTCTCTTACCGAAATTGGCTTATTAATGACGTTCCCATTACCAACTCGCTCATATTAAACTTCCCACATATCACCACCCTATCATTTCGCTAACTTCATTCGCCCAAATATAAATTCAAATATTTTAAATATCTTTCCACGCACGATATAACTTTAGCAAACCACTTTGTTACGAATAGTAAACAGTTTAATTAAGCTACTACTGCTGATCTATTGCGTATTACAGACAACATGCAACACTGGTAACAAATCGAGAGAAGTATAAAAATACATTGAATCTTTGATAAACTTATGATTTAGGACTAAGGTTTCGTCAGACAAATCCTTCAACTTAACCCATAGCAACTCGTCCTACCTTAATTCAGTAATTCCAGCCATCTTAAACTTACCAATACTTTCAATATCTTTCTAATTAACATAAAACTATGCTATGGATTTGATTTTTCTGCAGCAGTTCAAGCGCAAAAGACAGACAAATTAAAGATTATACACAATATAATGCAGGCGTTAAAAATAAAAAGTGGGACGGAAAAAGACAAAAATTGTCCCCTTGTGAGGCCCCTTATGCGTTAAGTGTAAACTCAAGGAACTCAGGCCAATTTACATACAACTTTTTAATATCTACCAAAGACGATATACTTCAGTATCCCGCCACTGGTTCTGTAAACAAAAATTTATCAAATTGGTGTTTATAATTTGTAAAGGGACAACTTCAACTCACTTTGTTAGCAAAAAATTGTTACAAGTGGCGTTTAAGTTGCTGCTGCTCTATATTGCAGTAAAATATAACTTTCAAGCAGTACCCCATGTAATTAGTATATCCCTTACTTCCCAAGGAAAATGACTAGAAACCTGGCGATAACCCCAAAAAGTTGAGGTAGCGTAGTTGTTTGTTACTAAACAAATTAAAACGCACTTTTGGTGAACGAAATTTTGGTTACAGAAGTGGGTTGAAGTTGTCCCCTTTTAAAAAATAACGGCACTTTTTAACAATTTTGTTACCAAGTGGGGTGCGAGTATGTCGTCATGGAGTATTAAAGTATTTTAAAGTTGTAAAGTTGTTTGAGGTTAACACTTAACTGGGTACAAGGGCCTGCTAGTGGCCCCATTTTTTTTGGCTTTTCGGTTTCGCGGTATTTTAACGTTGCAATATATTTAGTTTAATTTTTAGTTCTTTGTATGCCGGCAAAAATAATCAATCCATAGCGTCCCCTTTTCCCGTTAAAGACACCATCAGTTGATTTATCCCGCATCAAAGCGTCCAAATCTATTATATTGGCAGGAATAGCTTGAATGAATCATAAGTCAGTATAATTCTCATAAGTTAAAAAAAACAAAAAAACATTTTCCAAATGATAAAATTGCAGAAAAAAGGAAGAAAACGGCAGTGTTCCAAGATACGAATCTCCATTCAATTACGTGTTGTAGTAATTGGTCCGCGGCCAGTAATGACTAAAACTTCCGATTTTGTCCTTATTAGTTGCGTTCTGTTTCCTAATATTTGCAGAAAATGTTAGAAATACCCTGTACTTGTTACAAACTGCAAAAAATCTATTTTGATGATTTTTTTTTCGATTTCTGATTTAGCAAATCACTGAAGTGCCTTTAATTAGCAATCGGTCCCCTAAAGCCATCCGAAGTGGCCCATTACAAACATGAAAATAAAATAATGAAGTTTATTGTGTTCTAATACACACTTAGTGACATAACCATAAAATGAGCTTTCTTGGAAAATATGCTAATATTTATAATTTTAATCATAATCGCAATTCCAGTCAAAAACCTATGGTAAATTACACGTTACTAAACAAGTACCCTAAACAGAAATATGAAATGGCAAGATTTTTTAAATACTTTTCTATTTTTTGTTAGTGGTTCCAATTTATCCCTTACTGTCCAATAGAACAGTTTTTTGTTGATAGGTTTAAGGTTAATATTTTCAATTTGTATCATTGAACCAGTCAAACAATCACCCTAATTTGTACCCCTAGCGGGACTAGAACTTGATTATTGTGATTTGATAACCCCTAGCGGTATTCCCGCAATTGCAGCTAGACCCTTGTTTTTCGGAACGAACATGGTTTCCCGAGCAAAATCCCAGAACCCCCCGGGCGTGTTTACCGGTTTCCTGTAGAGCCGCCATATGTTGAGTATTTAGTTACTTCGCAGCATTCATCGCGTGCTGAATTGCTGATTCCCGATGACCCGGAAATCTTTAGCATGAAGAAACACCCACGAACTGCGAATGTTCCTTGAGCGAGGATATGATATCAATTGCAATTATGGGGCTGCAGATAGATCGTTTCAAACGCCCAAGTGGGTGGTTGTGCTTCTTCTTATCTCTTTCTTCCATTGTTTATGTAACTGAAGGTGTATGCATTAATGAATCAGAATCACGTAACACTATATTTTTTTTTTCATTTTTGTCACGGGCACTTCCGGGGGCTCCTAGACCAGCTATCACGCAAAAACGACGCTATGGATTTTTTTTTTCTTTTTTGTGGCGCAATGGCAGCGCAACTAAAACAGACAAATTACAAAGCATAAACAAATATATCGCCGCATTAAAAGACACGGCCCGAAAGCCAAAAATGGCCCTAAGCAGGCCCCTTCTGCAGTTAAGTCGCCTGTTCCGATCGTCTTTTGGACCCCCCCCCCCCGATTTTCCCTGAAGTAATATCGATTTTGATATCAGAATGAAGATCCGTATTTTCCTCATTGTCGTCCTGTAAATTCGAGCCCTCAAATCCATTTCATTCCCAATTTAGGGTAAACAAAAAACCACCGTTTTAGTAGGTTAACCTCATATCGCACAGCATTGAATAGGGCTATGCAACATGCATTATTGCGTCTACCATCAAAAACCGCCAGTCTGTTTCCCCACGGTACTTGATGGGGTGTATGTGCAGTGCCAGGCTCTCATAATCAAAGTAGAACACTATACATATAAATCAGACAAGCACCTTTAAATTGTTAACATCAACCAATTTACACTTAAATACTTCAAAATATCGTACATGCCGATGTCACCCTCAGCATCCAACATAATTGTGACAAAGTCGTATTTTTTTTTAAAGGGACATCTTCAACCCAATTTGTAACAAAATTGTTACAAAGTGCGATAAAACTGTTTACAAGGGACAGCTCACCCACTTTGTAACAAAATTGTTACAATGGGCGTTAAGCTGCTGCTGCTCTATAATACCGTAAGACCTGCACTACACTAGTATACCATAGAAAATATATAAAACAATCTTTCACTCTTTGAAAACTTTACGATTTAGGCCACTCGCCATTGCTTAAATTCATCAACCTCATACCCACTTGTCGCCTCGCCTTAATCAGCCCCTTAATAATTCAAAATAGTTTAAATATCTTTTCCATGACAATACTTCAGCAACCCTTTGTTATAAAATTTGCCCTAAAGTGTTGAGCTCATACTGGTGCTCTATACGGCAGTAGGGACTTTAGGGATGTAAGTAGCAGCAGCAGCAGCAGCAGCCTTAGACAACGTTGTATCCCATTTGTTACATAATATAGTGCGTTTTTAAGTTCCTCTGGTTTTTTTCGCACTTTGTAAGAATTTTTGTTACAATATTAGTTGCTACGTTTTATCGTTACTGGAAATATTTTTTAATTTAGTAAACGTGGGCTGAAATATGGTGGGCGATTTGATATAGGGCAAGTTGAAATGGAGTGAGCTAATAATGGGACAATTTGATCATGTAATTCGTTACAGTTGTTAAAGGTTGTCATTCCCTTAGTACTCCCAATAAGCCTTATCAAAAACAGTTTAACGACCTCCTTGTAACTATTAATTGTAACCTCGTGTATTGCGTAAGTATCGTCATATATAGATATTGAAAGTAATTTGTAAGTGTTTTAAGTGGTAGCCGAGTTGATATGAGTTTTAGTTTGAGTTGAAGCTGTCTGACGAACACAATCTTAAACAAACAAAGGAGGGGGGAGGTAATTCCTCCTGTTATCTCACTCTTCAGTTTACAGTGTTGTCTTGTACTACCCATAGAGCAGCAGTAGCAGAAGCTTAACATAATTGTAACCATTTCGTAACAAAGTGCCTTGATGAAGTTGTTATCGTCCACGGAAGATATTTGATATATGTCAAATTATAGATGGGCTTGAATGAAGGGGTAGCGAAGTGATATTAGGGCCAAAGTGAATGTGGGTTGAGATAAATATGTGGGAAGTAATGATGGTTCCCAGTTAAAATGGGTAAGTTAATAATAGGGCGAATTGATAAGAGGCGATTCGATATGGGCATGTTAATAATTGGCCAGTTTGGTATCGGCCGAGTTGAAATAGGGAGTTAAAATTCGACAACGACGATTTGATCTTGGCGCGTTTAATAATAGAGCGCTTGAAGGAGCATGTGACGATTTATACTAGTGAGTTGGTAATGGGCGAGGTAATACTTGACATAGTTGGTATTGGGCTAGGTTTATGGAAGCGTTTCTTTTTGCATGAATAAGGGCGAGTTGTTATGGAGCGAGTTGATATGGACAAGTCAAATGGGGCTAGTCAACATTACTGGTACGAATTAATATGGAGCGACTTGCTATGGACGAGTTGGTATTGGGCGAGTTGGTATGGGCGAGTTAAGTGGTTCTTTAATGTATAGCTTCGAAAATTTCATAAATTTGATTTTGTTTCAAGTGGGGGTCAGTTGTCCCTCTTTGTTCTGTCACATAATATCTTAACGCAGTTCGTAACATTTTTACTGGGGAGTATGTTCTTTAAATGGAAGATCTTTGAAAATTTCACATTTTTATGTTTGTTACCAAGTGCGTCGAAGTAGTTCCCTTTTTGGTTCTATCACAACATGCTTACGATAGATCATAACATTTTGTTACAAAGTGCGTTTTTGTTATGAAGTGCGTGCCAACAGGGGGAGGCATCGAAAACTGAACTTACTGGCTTATCAATTGGAAATGCAAGATTTTTTCTTGAAAATCTTGGATAATCGACCGAAAATCTTGATAATCGACCTGAAAACTGCATTTTGGTCGAAATCCAAGATTTTCAATTTTTGGACATCGAAGCGTTCCATACTCCCTATTAAATGAACGAGTGAAAATTTTCCTCCCCCCGAAAGGAAATATGTCATGATTTTCTGTAATATTTGGAAATTTGGCATGGATGGAAAGCTTAAGTACATAGATAATATAAATCAAAATAAGTTGAAATTGTCCACATTTTTGAGTCTTTTGGCCCTTTTAATTTTCCGCCCAATAACTTAACTCGAAAACGATTCCGACAATCCACAACGCAGGCAAATGGTGACGTCAAAGTGATGACCATCCATATTTACGTCGTTGTGCAATCATATCGCAGTGGTTGCCACTTTTAATAATTAAAAACACAACGAAAATGAAACACAATATGTCATTCTTTAACTTTTTTTTGTCTAATTTTATTATTACTACAATACTTTCATTAATCCATCCATAATTAAGAAGTGTCAGCAATAACAGTTCGAGTCAACACACACGATTTTTGGTTGTCATCCACTTTGACCTCACGAGAGAGAGCAAAAGTGGGCGCTTTTGATCAATGAAGCCGTGGCGAAAATCGCCCGTTTTCTTCGTATGTCAAAAAAGCAACACTTAAAATGCCTCTATTTTGGTAATTTGACATCACATTGTATATTTTTTCGGAATTCGTGAATGTATGTACATATTTTAATGAATGTAAGTCAAACTGACTTGACAAAAATCTTGACATATTTCCTTTAAACAAGGGCATTTCGTGATTCCAACACCTTCTGTTTTATTCATTGTTCATTAGATATCATTGAGAAAGCTTATTTACAACTTTTATCTGATCCCGACTTGCGGTTTTGGGTATGAGCAAATGCTCGTTCCCCCACGTCCCATAGCCACTGTTTTGTAAAATACCAAATGCGAATTTCTTACAGACACGACCTAATTTGCACTTAAGATTTGGCCAAAGTGTGTTACGAATATTAGCGTTTCAGATATGTGAAATCTCAACTTTATTTGAGGTAGTCGGGGGGGGGGGACGAGGCTGTGGATCACGAATGCCCCGTTAAAATGACGAATTTTCACTCAAAAGAGAGTAAATATCACTCCAAAAGAGTGGTTTCCACTCGTTTTCGTGTTGTGCTTCGCTCCACCTCCTCAAAGGTGTTGGCCTTCGTTTAACATCCTCAACGAGTGGGAAATCCCACTCTTTTGGGAGTGACTTTCTATTTGAAGGAATTCGCGTGCTCTTTTAAGTACAAAGCACTCATTTGGAGTGGTTCACAAGAAGTTTCACTCTTTTGTGGAGTGAAATTGCACATCGTTTCATTAGAGAGTACGTGACCAAAATTACGCGCTTAAACCACTTCCGGGACTGTTTCATATAAAGATTAATATTTTAAGATTAAAAACGGAACCTAACAGGAGTTATTGTTCTGAAGTTATTAAATCGCTTAAAGTGACAGGAGGAGATTCTTTGAGGATACAAATTTCTAATTTCTATCAAATTGCACTGGGTCGATTGTAGTTCGCCTACCAAGAACGTTCGAAGGTTTATTGACCAAACATTAACAAGAAACCGCAAACCTTGTCTTGAACTTTTTGAAACTATCGCAATCGTCCCATTCCTTTGACTTTCTGTCGTCACGACAAAAGTACTAAAGCATTATCTGGATTACATAAAGACGTCCGATTTCCGGCTAATTCACTTCAGGTGTGATCTATAAATTGGTAAGTATTCCAAATATGTAAAAAAACCGGGGTTCGACAATTGGGATGCGCTTAGGACAGGTGGGGAGGAGTGGTATATGTGCCGTGTTCTTGTCACTCCAGGGGGCGGGAAGGAGAGTTAATAGCGCCAGTCGCTTTTTGACGTGGGTGCGGTCGTTTTCCTTCCAATTAAGAGAATATCAAAGAATTTTCCTTTTTTTTTTTTAAAACGGTTTTTTAATTTTATTAATTTATACTTGGGTTCTATTTTATTAATTTACTTCCCTTCCTCTTAATAAGTGTTAGAGACTTAAGAAGAATGATTCTGTCCTTAAAGTTCTTTAAGATTAATCTGAAACCTTTGTAAATAACGGGCCCGGACTGCTCAAGACTGGTAAACGATTGGGGCCTTTTATTTTTTTAAAATCATTAGGCAGTTTCATTTTTTCCTGTGTACAGCCATGAAAAAGTGGGTTTTGACAAAAAAAGCTGAAAGGGTTTATAAGGTAAATTTAGTGCAGAACATGGGCCGCCTCGCCCGTAGCGGGTGGGACCTTTACTTTAAAAAGGGCCATAACTTGACACTGAGCCATCCTACCTATACATACTGTCACTCGTAGATAAGCTCACGATCAAATCAGCTTTAAAGAAATTACAAACCTATAATTAATATTAAATAAAATATTGGTATTAATTTTTAATTGTCTAAAACACTCATAAATGTTGTCTACGCCAAGCTTTATAGAAAGCTCGGAGCAACGGGCGAGCACAGAAATAAATAAAGACGAAAAATAACAGACGGTCTCTCAACCCGGAACCTCATCTGCTTTTATTCTAGGCGTGAGAAATACCACCTGGCCACAGAGGACTGTGGTTAATGCGGATAGCGTGAAGAACTAATGTATTTCAGTCTTTATTTCAAGAGTTTCAAGCGGCCCGATATAATTTTTTAATTATGGAATGGAGGGCTTCATGTGCATGATTCTAGCATAATCTATGACGAAGCGAACTCAATTCAATTCCGCGAGGACAGTAATGATACAACCCGAAAAGTGAAGTGGAAATATTAAATAAATAGAAAGCTCGGAGAAACTGGCATAGATTCTGCGAATCATTGCATATAAGGCCCTCCATTCTATAATACTTACAAATATAATTACGGGCCGCGAAACTCTGAAATAAAGACTGAATACATTAGTGCTCGTCACTGGTATCACCATTACCACAGTCCTCTGTGGGCTCATTGTGATTTCTCACGCCTAAAAGCGAAGGTTCGCGGGTTCGAGACGGTATTTTTTCGTCTTTATTTAGTTCTGTGCTCGCCATTCTCCGAGCTTCTATATAATATTTAAATTTTTAATATTAGTATTTTTCTCGGGTTGTATCATTTCTTGATCCTCGCGTGCATATATTGAATTGAGTTCGCTTCGCTGATTTGCTAGAATCATGCATAATTATAAAGGCCCCCCATTTCTATAGATAACTCCAAAAAGCTGTCAAAGTTCTAATAAAAGCTCTGAAAGCTCAGGAAATCGTTTTGAATTTAAGCAAAAAATCAGAATGGAATAAAAACTCGATATTTTAAAGAAGTGTAAGTCCTTTATCAAGACAACTTTTCATGATACAGATAGAAGAGAAATGGTCAATACGAGTCGGTATACACAAACATCCTGGTCGATTTTCTTTCCTGCAGCCAGGCCCGAGCCAGGATTTGTGTGGGGGTGCTGTTTTTCCCGAAGTTGTGGACCTTTTGCGTACCATCAAACCAATTTTTTTCGGCTCGCTTACCGTCGCCTCCAAATTTTTCCCCGGATTCCAAATTCTGAAGAACGGAGGGGGGGGAGGGGGGGGAAACACTTCTCTTTATTGTTATTCTTTCTGTTTTTTGTTTTTTTGTTTCGTCTTTTTTTTTGTTTTTTTTTTCTTTTTCCCTCTTTGGGGGGGGAAGTTACATAACATCATCGCAGCGTTCAAAAAATAGTGTAAATGGCGTAATGCAAGGGAATAACAGCTACTTAATCACCTATACAATCCAATCAGACCCGTCAAACAACAGATTTAAGGAAAGCAGGCAAACTTCAGCTTGAAACAACGGACCTTCAACATGACAAAAGCGGGACTCAACATCGAAAAGCGGACCTTTTGGTCATTTCTCTGGGGGGTGGGGGTGCTTCGCACCCCCCGCACCCCCCTGGCTACGCCCTGCCTGCATTCTATAATATCGATGAATTAGCATGTAGATTACAATTTGTAGCTACAATTGTTAGCTATTTCCTCTCACAAAAATCACACGCACCCTTAATAATGAATAAGATTAATTTTAGGTAGGTCCATTTTAACACCTGACCCGTTTTCTTCCTTCTTAGGTTTTTTTTCTTTTTCTTTTTCTCTCCACGAGGGGGCGTGCGACGAGCACGCCCCTATGTAAAGATCCGCCAGTGCTAACGGCTTATATTGAATTTCTTTCTCCGGCTATTACCAATACTTCCAAGAAGGCCTAGCCTTTTACGAGAGTACCAAAGGCTGTTAATTTCTGAATTTTCTACGCTAATTAACACAAACTGTTTTCCCAATAAGGCCCACTTTTTAGCGTGCGTACCAACGGCTTAATTTCAATGCTTACCATATCCAAGAAGTTTCGACCAAGACAATATTGTGAGGGGGTTGCAGGTCTGTAATAGTTTCAATGAAAAAACAAATTTGATATTTTCTATCTTGTAAAAAGATTGTCGATTTCAAAACAGAAAGTCAAACGTGTGTTTACTCTAATACAGCTACTCCTTTGACATTTCTCAGATAAATTTCGTTTTTCTAGAAATACAAAATGCCATGTTACTGGAGTTGCCAAACGCCATTTAATATGGGTTTTGCACGCGATCTACTTTATACCTTGAATTAAAATAGTATTACCTTCGATGACAATTAAAATAAAAGGGGATAAAAAATGGAAATTTATTCTAAATAGCTTATAATTCAGGCATAACTGTGCACAATTTCATTAAAACTACTTTATGTAGGAAAAACTCGCCAAATACTATAGAAACAGTCCACTGGTCAGGAGAGGAGGCATTTGTATTTACAGATGGTGCAACCCCTCTAAAAACCGCCTTTGCATGCCGCTGGATTTTGTTACCAAAATGAAAAATCGGGTTGTAACGACAACCCCCGCCCCCCTCCCCCCCCCCCCCCGTATGACGAGCACCAAAATTCTCCCGCCAGAAAATTAATGAAAAACCATTTACCGAAAGGCCTTTTCCATAATTTTTGCATCATAATAGGAGAAAATCAATATATTTCCACTGTGAAATAAAATTTAAAAAAGTTACTCCAGTACGATTAGGGGCAACGAAAAAATAATTTGAATTGCGCCACAATAATGCTTATTAAGGATAATAAGCAAAAATGCCATGGTCGATTAGATTTTCCTCCACCAAAATATGCGCTTCTGATATTTGACAATTGCCTAAAAAAATTTTGGAAAAAACAATTTAACGTTAAAACATCACAATGACAACCCCTTAAGCACTTAAGCTAACAGAGAGGTCCTTGAACTAGCTCACTATCATCTATTTGCTTGATGGAGATTAAGATTCTTTTTGGCGGCTTTGTCAACTGCTCAGCTGTGGTGTTTGCGATATGAGTTGCTCTTCTTTCTCCTGCTGATCCGACAATGAAATCGTATCGGAAGAGTACTGGTGACACCATTTTTCCCTTCTAATATTAGTGATAGGCTATGCAAATTATCATGAAGTCTATTCTCCGATTTCCTCTTGACATTAAAGTGAGAACACACATGACAACTTCATCTTAAAACTTAATTGTAGATGTATTAACAAATATACAGCCTATCTTGGACAAATGTAACCTCCCGGTCGAGAATTAACTTTTCCCTTCAAGCTAACTTCAAGAAAAGACAAGAGAGGATCGCTCTAAAACAACTATACATATTTATAGAGTGCTTGATTATGAAAATTCCAGAATCTGCAAGAACGAAGTATGTATGCATCAATGCCTATAAAAATTAGACTTGGCACTCGTAATAGATCTATATCATCAATGTGCTGATATAGTACTAGCCAATGGGACTTCTCACAGGTTACATCAATTCCTATAAATAGTTTCTAAAGATATTACATCATGCCTTAAATAGACTTCTCTACTTGTGATTATTCTAGCAAATCTTTTTTTGCCAGGTCGCTGTATCGAAACCCACTGTTCTCAAATTAGAAAGAGAAAGTCTATCTTAAGAAAGTGTTTTTAATTTAGGTGTGTATATGATGGGATACATTACTGAAATTTGCTGTATTAATATGAGATGTATGTAAATGATTTCAAAGGGACAAAAAATGACAAAGTAATGGCCAATGTTTCAGGAAGGAAGAAATATGTATATAAAATATACTTCTAGACTCAACTGGAGACTGTGTTTTTCACATATTTTACACTGAATGGAATTACATGCCTAAACAACCATGAGAACTGTGGGTCAAAATTCCAAAAAACATATGCAGGAAAACTGGGTGAAGGTCGTGTGTTTTCAGAGATTGTCTGTAGCGTATGTGAACACATTTGCCCATATTGGAAAACTGTGTGACTTGCTCAAGATCCAAGTCCATTACTATTATTTACTCTGCCTTAACAGAGTTATGGCGTGTTTATGTTGTAATTAATTACAGAGGGCTTGCGCAGTCGGGAAGCAATACTGCTTACATACCCTGGTATGCGATGGTCAAATGGTAGCTGTTTTTTAGTCCCAATCAAGCTCAGCATTTAAAAAGCATTAATTTAACAGTAGCAGCCATGGTATGTAGCATTATATATGGATCATACCTATAGCATTTTACAGTCTAAATAGACCAAATAATTGAACTTGTTCGAGTCCTATTTGAATATATTTACTTGATTTGCGCTGTTATTTGAGCTAGTTTATATAATTGTTTGATCTAATATTTGAAGAAAACCTTTTAATATCTGGGTGGGTATAAACAACCTTTTCTGGTACACTAGGTGAGTAGCCAAATATATATTTTGGTAGGTTACTTATGGAAAGAGGCACTCAGGTTTTATGTTTATAGTCCCTGGCCGTGGTACGTCAATTTAGATTTATTATCATCAAATTATCCAGGATTCAGACACTACGACGGCAGATCCGGATTCGGTATTTAGTATTAGTGAAAATGATGCTATCGTATAACAACATGTTTAACTACTGTAGCGTATTAAATTTAAAGCTATTTAAATGCGCGAGTAACCATGTACGGGTCCATGGTGTACATAACATTTTTTCGTTCTGGCTTATATTTGTGAATCACGTAACTACCTTACTACCTCTTCCAAAGTGTGGACAGGCCCAAAATTTTGACTGAAGTGACATTTGCTGAAACCCATTAGAGTCCATTATATTTTCAGCCAGTTGTTTAGAAAAATTTGAAATGCAATTGCAAAAAATCTTATCTAAAATTCGCTGTCTTTTGCAGCGAGAAAGGAATTCTCTGATCTAAAGTCTTCAACCCTTTGGATTGGGTATGTTATTTATTTCCAGGTTTGGAAATTTTCTTTAAAAAGAGAATTAACTTTTCCTCAAGCTAACTTCAAGAAACAGACAAGATATTCGCTCTAAAATACATCTACATTTTAGAAATTCTTGATTCGAAAATTCCAAGAATTCCTCAAGAAAGAAGTATGTATTGCATCACTGCGTATAAATTATACTTGGCACTTAATGCATCCTATACATATCTATGTGCTGTAATACTAGCCAATGGGACTTCTCACAGGTTACACATCATTCCTATAAATAGTTTACAGATTATATCATCCCAGTAAATAGACTTCTCTACACTTGTTGATTATTCTAGCAAATTCTTTTTTTGCCAGGTCGCTAGTATAGAAACCACTGTTCTCAAAATTAGAAAGGAGTCTATCTTTAACTGAAAGTGTTTTTATTTATGTGTGTTATAATGATTGGATACATTCCTGAAAATTTATGCTGTATTATTATGAGATGTATGTAAATAAGTTTCAAAGGGAAAAAAGACAAAGTTGGCCAATGTTTCAGGAAATTGTAAAATTTACTCTAGACTCCTGAGGGACTGTGTTTTTCACATATTTTATTTAACACTGATGGAGATACCTGCAAACACCCATAGCCTAAACTGTGGTCACTTCAAAAATATGCAGGAACACTGGGTGAAGGTCGTGTGTTTTTCAGGGAATGTCTGTAGCTGTATGTCAACACATTTTCCCATATTGGAAAAACTATGTGTAGAACTGCTCCAAGACCCACGTCCATTACTATTATTATCATCTCTTCTGCCGTAACATTTAATGGTGTTATTAATTACACACATTTACGAGGGCTTGCGCAGTCGGAAGCAATCTTTGCTTACAGACCCTGGTATGCGATGGTCAAGGTAGGTCTGTCCCCATATCAAGCTCAGCATTAAAAAGCAATTTAACAGCTAGCAGCATTAGTACTGTCATTATATATGGATCATACCTATAGCAATTTTACGTCTAAATAAGAACCAATAAGTTAACTTTAATTCGAGTACTACTTGAATATATGTTTTACTTGATTTGCGCTGTTATTTGAGCTAGTTTTAATATTTGTTTGGATCTAATATTTGAAGAAAACCCATTTTAATTATTCTGGGTGTGTATAAACAAACCTTTTCTGGTCTACAACTAGTGAGTAGCAAATATCTATTTTTGGTATGTTCCTAATGGAAAGAGGCCCTCAAGTTTTAATTTTAGATTCCCCCTGGCCTGGTAATCATTTGATTTATTAGTATCACCCGCACATTATTCCGATCAGACGCCCTTAACGCGGATTCCGGATTCGAGTATTTATAATTAAGTGACAAAAAAATTGATGATAATCGTAACAACTGTTTAAGTACTGTGCGTATTACAATTTAAAGAAAGCTATTTAAATGCGCGAGTAACCATGTAACGTCCATGGTGTAACATAACTTTTCGGTTTCTGGCTTATATTTGTGAAAAGTAACGAACCCGTCTTCCAAAGTTGGACAGGCCCAAAATTTTGAATGAAGTGAAATTGCTGAAACCCTTAGAAGTCGCATTATACTTTTCAGCAGTTGTGTAAATAAAAATTTGAATCAATGGCAGCAAAAAATCTTATTGAAATTTCGAATTTCGCGTGCTTTGGCAGCGATAACGGGATTCTCTGAGCTAAACGTCTTCACTCCCTTTTGGATTTGGTATGTTTATTTATTTCCAGGTTGGAAATTTCTTTAAAAAACTTGGTTTCTTCCTCGACCGAGACCCTCAAAACATAATTTGTATAAAAGTTATTTTGTTTTTAATTTTGCAAATCCAGGCTTGCTGATTGGAAAAGCCAGGTTTTTCAAAAAAAACACCCTGCATCGAAAAAAACGGTTATCGATTCTGGAAAATGATGTTTTTTGATAATGCAGTGTAATGGGCCCAACTGTTAAATCGTCATTTCATGAATCCTTTTTTTTTTTTGCAAAAAAAACAAAAACAAAACAGTTTATCGATTTGAAAAATATTTTTCTTAACTTGGCTTTTCATCAAAAAGCTTGGTTCAAGTTATTTATCGGTCGAAAAATTCATGTTTTAATATTAAACACCCTTTTTTGTGTCGCCTGCCTTAAGCGGAAGACAAATAGGGATCAAACTTTGTCCACTGTTGTTGTTGATGTCTTTTGTTCTTGTGTCTGTTGTCTGTTTGCATGTCTGTTGTTGAAAAGGGTCAACATTTGCCTGTAATATCCACTACTTTGATGGATTTAACCAAACTTGAGTCAAAGGTGCAGGCGTGGATCCCTCATTTGTTGATGAGGTCAAAGGTCACATACCAAGTTAAAGGTCCTGTGAGGTCAAGTATATAGGCTGACAATGTAAAACTTGACCCATTTGAAAAGTTGAAGTTTCAATTGGGACCAAACTTGAATCAAACCTGTGCACATGGATGGGTGGCCCTCAGTTTGTTGATGAAGGTCAAAGGTCACATACCATTGAAGTCAATTGCAACCCAAACTTGGTTATGGAGTTTTAATATGCAACCCTCATTTGTTTAATTAGGTCAAAGGTCCCATAGATTCAGGTCAAGTTCATGCTAGGCCTTCATTCACTAACCGCGATGGCATGCGACACAAGCGGGGTCCGAGGACGTGGTAATTTTTTTTTATCGAAAAGCAGGTTTGTTACAAACCGAGTGTATCAAATTAATATTGTTAATTCAGCAATTTCATGTTTTTCGCCGAAAAAAAAACATTTTTTTTGGTGCATTATTCGTTGTCATATTCTCCACCAAAATAATCTCTCAATGAATCCGCCTTAATTAACCATAACTAATAACATCACCAAGTTCATGATTTTTAATCTCTTTTTTTTTGTATCAATGTATTTTCATACAAAATTGTTTTGTTTAATAGTAAACCTCTGTAAATAAAAATGTTTTCATTGCCACATTATTTTGCAAATTGCAATCTTCCACATTTTACAATAGCATCCATCAAAACCCTCCATAATCTGATATTATTTTCATTTTCTATTTCTAATTTCCTTTATACAGTTTTAACCAAGAAAAGTGCACTCCCAAACTAGAAAACCAAGTGCTATACTTAAATGTCTCTTTCATGTTTGTCCTTCACTGTTTTAGAATCAACCGCGAACCGCGACCCGTCACCAAGGTTTTTCAATCACTTGTTTCTGGAACATTCTCCCTAATCACGCCTATTACCCCATATAAAATATGAATTATTTCGTTTTCTAAACATCTAAATGTTAAAAATAATGTATGGGAAAAAATGTTAATTTTTTACAAAATACTGATCAGTATATGTATCGTCTTTCTATACAAAGTTCTACAGAACCTCTGGCTTCAGCATAATCGACGCTTAATACCATTGAGCACAAGGTGATTTTGTGTAGGATGAATTCGCCGCCTATAACTTTTATTTGTATTTTTCATGAAATGATTCGTAAAACTCTCCTTTGCAATGTATCCCCTTAAACCACACCCCTCAAACAGCGCACTATTTACCCAAAGTTTCCCGATGAAGGGCGCCTCATTTTTTCAAACCAATCGATTTTATTTTTGCATATACATAATGCTTGCCCATGAACTAGTCACTGTGGTGGGAAATAACTAAGCTCAATCGAAGTCCTTCATTTAAAAATCACAACTTTGTCATAATTGCCGCATTATACAACGTTATCCGTTGCAAAATGTTATACTGTACATAAATTCTTACTACTTCCCATGGACAACGACTATATCCGATCCATCTCTAACTTTTTGGAATTAAGCATTTTAGGTGACTAGCTTTTAGAGATCAAGATACTATTTTTTGTTAAACACACACATTACATTTCAAAATCTCTGAGCTCGGACTTAAAGGCTGACTCAGAGATTTCCGAATTGTCTATTTTTTTGTGTATAATTAAAGGTGCATTTCCGGTGATTCCATCCACCACCTGTTTTCATTCATTTTTTCACTAGATATCCTTGAGAAAGCTTATTCCCAACTTTTTAGGTGATCCCGACTTTGCGGTTTTGTGTTATGAGCAAATGATCGTTTTCCCACGGTACCATAGGCCACTGTGCTATAAGGGTGGCTGTCCGTCTTTACGGACAAGAAAATACAAAATTGGCGATTTCTTACAGATCGACCGAATTTGCACATGTATATTTTTGCACACCTGAATTATTCTAATGTAAACGGTTCAGATGAATTAACAATCTCAGTTTTTTTTTTAGGTCAGTCGGGGGGACGAGGCTGTGGAATCACGAAATGCCCCTTTTAAAAATAGTCATCTAGAACAAATGATCGTAACCTGAAATGCTTTAATTCCAAAGTTAGAGACGAATCGGATGTTTTCGTTTTCATACAGTAAATATTTGTTCACAGTAACCGTGCCATAAGAATTTTATAACAAAGTTGCCGAGTTTTCTAATATGAAGGACTTCATTTGAGCTTAATTTTTCAAACAGCGGATTATTATGGGACAGGCATTATGTATAATCAAAAAACACGATTTGTTTCAAATTTGAGTGCCGCCCTCATCGGGAAATCTCTGAGTCACCCTTTAAGTAATAGATATAACAAAGCTGTACATTATTCTCAAGTTTGATACCACCACCACAACCACCACCAGCACCACCACCAGCACCACACCACCAGCACCACCACCACCACCACCACCGCGCACCACCACCAGCACCCCACCACCAGCACCACCCCAGCACCACCACCACCCCAGCCACCACACACCACTACCACCGACACCGCCATCGTCGCTACCGCATCACTACTACCACCACCCCACCACACCCCCACCACCACCACCCCACAACCACCACACCCCCACCACCACCACCACCACTAATATTACTACATACTACTACCACTACTACATTTTAAACCACCACTACCACCACCACCCCTACCACTTTCATACTTTTCCACGCTATGACTACAGTACTAAAAAAGTACTACTACTTCACTGCTACTACTACATTTTCTTTTATCCTAACTTTTACACACTTGTGAACGCACATGTTTTTACAGATAATTGTTGAAACTGTGGGCCGCGATAATAATACCGTAGTGTATATAAGATTGCTATTAAAAATTATCAGATGCCTCCTCGTTCAGAAACAATTTTTCCTTTAACCTAAGAGTATTTACGTTTTATCTACGAACTTGAGTTAGCCATTGGAAATAAGTTACAGTTTCAGCTCGATGCTTTGTAACTAGAAAGTGGCGGAAAATGAACACTCTTCAAACATTTCGAATTTATAACTTGCAGTGTTTTCATACCTGAAAGATTATTTGACTATTAGCTGTATTATCGCGTATTTATATTATTTGGTACAGTTGAGTAACTTTTATGGTGATTATCGCGCAGTATTTCTGTCGAAGAAATTGCAGACGCGTACCAACGCTTTCGTTGTATCTATCAGTGTCGCCGATCTTTTGTACTGCTTGGCACTGTTTCCAACTATCTGCGCACTCGCTGGAAAGCAAGGATGGCCTTTACCTGGACACCAATGGCTTTGCAAAGCTGGAGCTTTCCTTCTATTTACATGTGGTGGAGTCAGCATCTATAATCTGTCTGCAATTGCCCTTAATAGAATGATACTGATTACCCGTCCTTCTATTTACTTGAAGATCTACTCACCGCTCAAAATTACAATCATGCTGTTCATAGTCTGGATTGTACCCGCGCTAGTCATATTGGTTCCTCCCTTGTTGGGACTTGGCGGATTAGGATACGATTACGAGGATACGACATGCACTGATCTGGATCAACACCCGGACGGTCATATTTACAACTTGATCCAAGCCTCATTTTTCTACCCCGGTCCGCTTTTTGTTATAGTCTTCGGTTATGCTAGGACATTTTGGTACATCAAACGACACTTCAAAAAACGACATCGCAGTCTTAAAAAAATGAACACCTTTTCATCAACGTCGCTTTCAACAACGGAAAATACAAATGATATGGACACGGAAAAACGAGATCGGAGGCAGAGAAAACGACATAGAATGCAAGAGATTCAGATAACTAAAAATCTGTTTCTTGTGGTCGCCATTTTCGCTTTGTGCTTTTCGCCTTATTTCTTGACTCTTTTCATTCCCGGCGTTCAAAACGCTGTCCTCTATACTGGGTTAATTGCAGCCGGAAACAGTGCTGTGAACCCAGTGATCTACTCCCTTAAACATCCTCACTTTAAAGTTGTTCTTAAGGCAATGATTCAGTGCAAACTAAGCGAGATCCTGGAGCCTTCTAGTTTTATGTCACTGCAAAAACTGGGGTATTAAGGTTGACTCTTTTTGGTGTTATCAGAGGACCACTGATAGGTGTTATTTTAACACTGCTGGTGTTTCTGGTGTTACACCTACAAATGTGACAATGCAACACTAAATCAAATTGTGTCCTTGATGAGGTGACCGCCATATAGTATTATTACACATATTGGACTCTTCATTCCATGTGGATGAAGACCAGCGTTAAGTGGTTATTCTTTTTCTTCTCAACAATTTGTCTCACACTGTGGAAGTCTGGATTTTTGAAGAACCAGCAACCAAGAACCAAAACAAACGCTCTTGAACAACTCACATCTGGGCCAATGCTATAGCCTATGATGCATGGTGTATACGCTGTGTAGAATTGACACATATGCTTGATTTTGGGACATTGAGAAACAATTTAGTTGATCTGCTCATTTGTAAAGCAACATAAAGTAATTACTACACAAACATAATAATTATATTACAAAGAATTTTTAGACTTCAACCACACAACATAAATGACAGTCAGTGAAAAATTCACTGACCATCCAGGATTATAGTTATATAGTCCATAAGCTGCCATCATTGGATTTTCCGTTCGTTGTACCCAACTGGTGATTAATTTTCCCAGGGGATGGGGATGTCCCCCTAACTAGGATGAGGTATGTTTGCGCTCAGACATGCTGCACGTTAGCGTGTTATGCCCATTTCAAAATGGCCGCTATTGTTTTATGGAAAAACGCCATTATAATTTCATCACAGATAGAAATTATATCCACGACTACGCGATATCAAGTTTTTAACAGCCTGAAGGGGTCTTAAACATCTAGGCGTCCAAGATGGCCGCCGCAAGGAGGCATATTTTGCTAAATGAACTTAAAATGGCAAATTGTTGAGATAAGAGCCTGGGTGATATTTTGGGAGCTCAAAAATAATTTATGGCATTTATATTTTACGTACAGGCTTGTTTTTAAAGATGGCGGTGATTATATTCGCTCTAGAGTAGGTAAATCAGGAAGAAACATCTTTTCGATGTTATTAACCAACACTTTCTAATAATGCCCCTAAATCATTTCCAAGATGTAAAAAATATTAAAGTGGGGTATTGGCATGTCCAAGAGAGTGATGTCACAATAGCTGGTTACTACTTGGGCTATATAACATAGTTTAAACTGACTCTATAATAGTTCATAGGAAGACAACAGCTCTTATCGACCTAATATAATAAAATCATAATAAACGGGTGTGGACTGTATTTAAAGACTACTCAGTGACGTCATAGGTGTTTCCCAGTAAAAATAAAAACTATGCTTATGAAAAAGTGAAAAGGTTGACTATATGTAGAAGGAAAATTTAAATATGGTGACCTAACTTTCTTTTGAGCACATCAAGTGCTATCTTTGTTTCTGACTTGTACCACCAGCTCCTTCTCCCTCTCTACTGCAGAGATCATCTTCCTTCCCGGCGTCAACTAGTGTTGAGTGGTCTGCAATTGTCCAGAAGTACGAGAGAGGATTGCGGAAAATGTTATCAATAGTTTGCTTATGGTTCTTATTATTTCGAAAAAGATGTGCAGGGGCGTTCTCCTTCTTGATCTATGTCCCCCGGAGCGGATATAACCGCCGCCATCATGAGTTAAGATCATGTCCGTAGTATACAAATGTCATCAAATCTCTTTTTGGTGCTCTCAAAATATTACTCGCATTCTTACCCTATCATTTCGCAATTTTAGTACATTTAACAAAACATGCCTCCTTCCGGCGGCCATATTGGACACTTAAATGTTTAAGCCCACTTTAGGAAGGTAAAACTTCATTTCGTTTAGTCCTATAACGAAAATACAATAGCAGTTTTTCATAAAACAATGGTGGCCATTTTGAAATAGGCAGTACGCGCTAATGTGCAACATTTCGGAGCGGAAACATAAATAATCCTAGTCAGGGGGACGCCCCCTTAAAGGTTATATATTGGAAAATTAATCACCAGGTGGGTGCAACAAACTCTACTTTAAGGCCCGTACAGAAACTGGCTTAAGGACTAATAGCGCTTGACAAAAGTTTCTGTTAAAAGGTTCACAGGCAGATTGACAACACATGGAGCATACATTCATTAGGTCGCTTTGCCAATTAAAATCTGGATGACTTAAAATTATATGTAAAAGTAGACGCACTTTCCTGGACACAATCAAAACTTATAGACAGGTACATCCCAGGTCATAACTAATCTAGTTTCCTACCACATAGCCACTAGTATTTTTATGTTGCATAAACTATATTGTTTAAAATAAGCTTGGGGGCCACCTTGATTTTTGACTCAAAAAACAAATGGCGGCCAAAATATCAATTTTGGCTAAAAATCGCCTAAAAATGCACATTTCCGTGGTAAAATGCGCAAAAAACTCAGAATTTCCACCTTTTAATATACAAAGGCACAGGTCTTAACCTCGACAAAGGAAAAAAAATCATTTTTTTAAATCATGTAACCCACAAAATTCAAAATGGCCGCCACAAACGCTCTATACAGTTATGCATAAACTATAAGAGTAATTTTTAGAATATATTCGTAGTGTGAAATACGCCATATTAACTTGTTGTTGAGCTTCTTCCGAAAAATCTACATAGCCATGATTTGCCTCAAAATGGACCCCAAACCGAAATCAAAATGGCGACCAAAATACCAATTTTGAATCAAATTCGGCTAGAAAGGTATATTTCCATCGTAAAATGCACAAAAAAGGGAATTTCCATCTTTTAATGTATAGAGAGGCATATGTCATTACATTGACAAGCTAAAATTTCATTTTCCTAAAAATTCAAAATGGCCGCCATAAACGTTAAATACAAATAAGCATAATCATGAATATTCTTCAAGATATGATCATAATGTAAATGATACGTAATTAAGTTGTTGTTGAGTTGCAACCACAAATCATATAAGGCTATCATCATTTTGCCTCAAAATGGCAGCCAAATATTCAAAATGGCGCCTAGGATACCAATTTTGTCTGCTCGACACCAGGAAAAAACAGAAGACACGACAGAGGCCAAACAACCACCAAAGAAGAAGACAAAGACATCAGAAGATGTTGTCTTACAAACATGGGAAGACACAGACACAAATTCTGACACTTCGGATGACTGCGATTCTCTCACATCAGCCGCGGAGTACAGTTCAGATAGTGATAGTTCTTCAGATTCGGAGAATGACTGATCATGCTGAGGGAGAATCATTAATCTTTCATACAGAGTCATCTTCAATTTTACTTGCCATCATTTAGAGAAAAATGATAGCCGTGTAGGTTTCCTTGTAATTAATAATAAGCCAATTATGCATCATATCTGTAAGAATATTTGTAACCAAGTTGATTAAATTTACTCAACAAAGTTAATTGTTCAATCTTGACATAACGTTGAGTAAACGTTCCGTAAGTTTTACTAATTTTTTGCAGTGTATGTTAGAAGGGAACCTCCGATGCTCGTGTTGTAAATGATATTTTGAGGCAATTTGAAAACACGGTCATTTCTCCCCAGCAGCAACTTTCGAAAATTCCGAAAATCCCATAAAATACGGTCAATTGCGTGGCATTTACGAATCCATACAATAACGGTCAATTACCCTTTAATATATAAGCATCGCTTAAAATTGTACGAGGATTTCACCCTATATTCCGGTTTCCCTATCCACTTTTCTTCTCTCAGACTGTCCATTACCCATTTTTAAACGGGGGTCCGTACAATTGCGTTATTTTTATTTTACAGTGTGCGCCTGTCACCGATTAAGACGAGTGGATGACAACAATATTATAAAAAACATAAACCCACCACTACCCACCACTTGTATTAAGCTTTACAAAGAGGTTTTTTTTTCTTATCCATATCAACAAGATACCTGTGACCCAATCAGAAAGGTAGAAAAAAATATAAAAACACAAGATCAAACAAAAAAGAAAAACAATAAGGACAAAACAAAATCGCTATGTATTTTCATTTCAAAATGTAACAGTTTTTAATAAGGTAGACAAATATTTCAGTCATTCTGTAATACATAATTTATTTTTATGATTTTAGATAAACTAAGTTTTTAACAAAAACATAACCCAAGTCCAGCTAAGGGCACTTCCTAACTACACCATACGTAACGTCTGGTATTTCCGTAGCTATAGAATGAGTTTAAAATCAAAATAATATTTTTGATTTCTTTTTACAAATATGAAATTATTAAAAATTCCACTTCAATTCTACTATAAAAAAAATAAATGTTACAGCAACAAATAACTGCATAATCACACATGATAACTCAATACATTAGAAATTGCAGTGATTTATGGAATCAAGTGGTGGGGGGACGAAGTTTGGTCGATCGGGTCACCTAGTGTAAAAGAGTGATTTTCATCACTATGAAAGAGTGAATTTCTACTATGAAAGAGTGAATTTTCTCTCCTTTCGGATTACCAATACGCGATGGATAGACTGACAACAGTATTTATTCTACAACGGAACTGTTTTTCGTAATATTTTGAATTTTGACGTCTGATCAGCACGGAAATTATTCTCCCTTTGTCGATCCGCACGTAAACGGATACGGTATCTTACGCTGCTTCGAGTGAAAGAAATTAACAGTCCACTGGAATCAAACGGTCCAGCTTGTATGTACACTGCACGTTTATAGACCGTATGCAATACAGCCAAGTTTGGTGGACAATTGATAGACGACATTCCCAGTACTACAACATTCATCACCTAGTCAATGAAATCCCTGTGCAGTGAGCCATCGCTAAACATAGATCGATTGAGCTTTAATGTATTGTAGTCCTGGATGCATCTGTCCCCCACACGTCTGTGCTGACGTCATACTGAATACGGTCTATCACCAAACACTACTTTACACACGTTTTTATATCCGTTATTTTAATACTCAATTTTATCGCTCGCCATCAGAGTGTTGCCGTTGTAAACTGTCCATGATGCCATGCAAGTTTGTTTAGAAATACTAAATAAAAAATGTAAGCAATTGTTTGGCCTTTTTTGACATCCCCTCCAGCCCTAGGACAGATCCCGGGAACACCCCCGTGGACGGAAGACATCGGTATTAGGGTATTGTAATAAAAAGGCCAACAATGCACCAAGTGCGTTTGGAAATATAGATTTTCCATATCCAAATGAATGGAATTTCCTTAGGTAGTATTTTAAATGCTATAAGTACCACGATGATTAGGTTTGTTGGAATACTGATAAAGAAACATGTCATCGGCAAATATTTGGCCTTTTTGTGGACAAATGACAGACAACAGACAACCATGCCAGTGATCACAGAATTTATAACAGACACTTTGTCAGATTAATATTTTGGGCATTATGATCGATTTGCAGGCCAACTTAGTTCCGACTACCCAGAGCATGGTACAATACGACCAAGATTCTGGTCAGGGCTCCAGCTATCGCGAGTCTCGTGTGTCCTTCAACATTCAAAGATAGAAATCTTTAACGGATATTTCGGAAGTTGTTCGTTTTTACAATTTTGTTTTTAAGTGCGTTTCAGTTTAGACCACTTTGGCACACGTACTAAAACAATATTGTTTTCATGTATAGCAGCGAGGCCTGAAAGTTAATTCCAACTACATTGTTCTGCATAGATTTAAAAAAATACCGATTTCTCATTAAACTAAAGTTTATCTTCAGACCCATAATAAAGAAGAAATGAAAGCGTGAACATCCTCACATCGGCCACACCGACTTCCGATTTATTAGCTGAAAATTTCCCGTGTCTGACGTGCTACACGTGTATGTTATTAGCTGTTATTAAAGATCCCGTTAGGACAATGAGAGGAATCCCACTCTATCGTATATATATGTATTCACGTCATTTTTAGTGTACTTAAGCCCATGAATGGTTAACCACTATGATCTATACCAACTAAGTTCCGGATATACTATTAATATCATAATTCGAACATGTCGGCAAGACAATGGGGAAATCCCCTCATGTACTGAAAGTTTCTTAACAGTCCCGATTCATCCGTATTCATTTCTTTTGGAGGTTTAAAGGGATTCTGTTGTATAAAAAGATATTTAGACAATACGTCCATAATAGACAAAATACAATACTTGTAAAAAGTAATATAACACAATATACTTCTATAAATAAAAACAATATAATATTTGTATAAAACAATATTCAGATACAATACAGTGTACATCTCATCAAGTTATGCTAACATTTAAAACCGGGAAGAATCTTCGTTCAGTACATTGACACATGTGCAGTCTAAAATAAGGGGAGTAGCCGTAACCTGACCCATCTGACACACTTTTTTCTGACACACTTATGAATTCGGAAGCCTTAACGGAATAAACATGTGTTTTATTCCGTGAATAGCAATTCATCGTGAGTGCAAGAAGGTCGTAGATGCAATAGCTGCCATGTGATACATCTGTGTGCTGCCATGTATTATGATAACTCAATTTATCTTCCTCGAGTCCGAGTGCTCTTGCAATGGTTATTCGGGGAGACTGTGTAGCTTGTACGCTTGAAGACCATTCAAGGTCAACGACAAAGACTTGGCATAGGAGTATGTTTGATGGGAATTTCTGACCAAATGGCGCTATTGCACTGTCCCGGACTTCGTGCACTCGAACCCAAACTGTTTTCAATATTAGAAAATCAATGGATGGGCTATATTCTGATTATGTATTTTTTTTGCAACAGAATCCCTGTTGTACCGGTACATCCCCTCTCACATAAGGGTGCAATTTAATTCAGGGATTGTGAATGAATCTTTAATAAGCTAAAGGGTAGATGTTAAATTTTTCTCAAGCTTTTTGTCCTTTTTTCGCTAAAGTGATTATTGACCTTTCTGAACTCACTTGTTTAAGAGAGCAAAAATCAAAGGCCATTTGGTTTATACAATTGCACTACTCAAAGCAAATGAAGTTGTGACCTGGGGTCTGTTCCTCCCCAAATCGTGCGTAACCCTACGTGTATACTAACTCATGCATATGTCTTAACTAACAGACCTTTTCATAGCAGTTACACAGTGCTTTGGACAAATTGGTCCTCTCAGGCAGGCTGGACATAGTGTGCATGTAGATTTACGATTGAGTTTCGGGAACGGATCCCTGGTCGTTTTACTGAATCAAGCTCTTTTCAAAGTCTTAGCCATGAACTCAAGATTCTGGTTGAATTAGAGACCGTCTTGGTGTGAAATTTGAAGGTGAAATGTGATGAATTCACGGACTACTGCTTTTGTTGTTTTGTGAAACAAGTTTTGGATCTTGAATGACCATATTACCAGGCCAAAAATCGCACAAAAGCGTTCGTTGCGCGCTGGACGTCACGTGTTATCTCATTTTAGTAAACCAGACTTTTGAAGTACTACTTTTGAAGTGACAGCATACTGCAAACAAGTGCTTTTACTTTTGTCGTTTTCTTCGAGTCAGATTTTTGAACCCGTTTGCATGATGCGGGTCGACGACCCGCCGTGTAAAAACATTTTAAGTGAAGGGAAAGAGGTGCTCACTGTTCCCACTTGCAAACCATTGTTTTAACTTGATTCCTGTACCACAGCAACAATTCCAATTAAAGAATGACGTAAACAAAAATGTTAAAATGATTGGGTATAAAGTACAGTGTTATACGTTTAACATTTTCAATTAGTAACAACCTTAGAGTGGGAACCAGCAAGTTGTACATGCTTTGGGTAAATAATACTGACGAATAGGTTGTTTTGATTTTCAGTTGAATGACTTATGACCACAAAATACAAAACACCCACCAGTCAAATCGAGTACACAAAAACGCCTCTCTGGACAAAACTATAACTTTCATAGATATTAGTCGCTATCAATGCTATCAAAAGCTTTTAAAACACATCGTTATTACTCTCTTAGAACTCCGCGTCAGCGTCCAATCATTCTTGTGGGTGTCAGCCTGGGTTGCGAAGTAATAGGGTATCAATACATGTAGCACCCATCTTTCTTGGAAACTGTGCTCTGTCTCTTCGTATTTCTTCTTTTGGAACCAATAGCTGAACAATCTAGTTAGATTGAAAATTTCAGTGTATTTCTTTTATTTCAATTACACTGCACCTACAACTGTTGATATATGTGCTGCTTTATAGGATTTTATCACCATAAACACGGCGAGCGTCATTACCCATTAGTTGCAAATGCGTAGTAATCTTGAAAAGACAGTTAAAATACGGTTGCAATAGAGTGCCTCTACGCATTGTAATGTAATAAGGCCCGTATATAATGTTATTTCCGCATAATGAATTGATTATGGCGTAATACTGAACAGTGATCTAGCGGTAATACGCTAAACTCATAATCACAAGATTGCAGATTCGAACCGTGGATCGTCAATCCTCATTTGCTCCTCACCACCCAGGTGTATAAACGGATACCGGCATTAGTAAAAATGCCTAGTTGGTTAAAACAGACACCACAGCCAAAATTACTGAAGCAACCTGGCCCAACTCCAAAGAAACGAGGGATAGGCAACCCTGCATGAGCAAGAGCACAACATACGTAGTACTGATTTTTCGTAGAATCATTGTTCTGACTCTCGCCTTCCACTAACCTTCCGTAGTGGACTTGCTGAGAAATCTTTAAATTTTGCGGGTAAAACAATGAACGTGACCAGCCAAAAATTGTAGGTTCTCCTTTCCGGCAAAACAGCCTCATTTTAGACGCCATCTTTGCAATCATTTCCTTTTCAGATATCTATTATTTATTGGTTTGTATTTAATTTGAACGCCATTTGTGAATAAACTTAGTACAGTTGGTTGAAGGTATACGAACAAGACCTTCTTTGTTTATAATTTCTTCTATTATAGCAGGATCTATAGTATTGCCGTCTTTTTCAGATTCAACGACTACAAGTGCTTTTTTCCTAGTTTCCTCATCTAGCGATTGATACGAATGATCACTATCAAGAGACGTGACTTCGTAAATCGTCATTCTCAGTTGGAGGAGTATCATAAATTGGTGGCGGTTGTTGTATTTCGCTGATTTTATCTTTGTCCTTGCTTCTTGTGTTTTCTTTGGCACTGATGTCTGTTCGTAAAACACTTGCAAGCATGTTTTTAGCTGTTTCGTACTCTTCCTCTTCATCAATTTCTAGTTCATGGCTGGCAATGCTAGCTTTATCATCCTTCGATTGCATCCAGAACAAACACTGGATTGCGTTTGCCTTCAATATCTTTATCTATCGTCACTACTTTCGCTGCAAACGAAAAATAATTAAACCGTGAAAAATAATTCTCAATTGAAAAGAGTTAAAAATACGAATAAAAGTAGGTCAAAAGAAACAGTTTCACATGAGAAAATCACAAGCAAAAAAGCATGCAATACGTCAATGTATAACATGTAATGGGATTATCATAGTTCGGGAGGAAGGGCTAACAGACAGGTTCATTGTATCGCAGTTTAAACCCAAGTAGAGACTAGTATAGATTAGACTCATTGGATGTTACTCACATTTTTTTCTTTAAGTCACTCGAATTTTAAACATCCGTTAATCAGATCCCCTTAGATCGCTTATGTGACCATTCGAATTAAGTACCTAACACCATTCAGAGTATTAGTTTTTCGATTATTTTAGCCTATACTCAGATATTGAAATCCGAGACTTAATGCCATGTCTCGCAATTTTATGGTCGTTTATTGTAAGAAAATACACAAAATAAATGGTTTTCAATCTTTTCCAAACTTGAGCCAATTGAATCCCTTTTTTGAAGATGTATTTACTGTATCGTACCCACCTGTTATGAGAGCATATTATACAAGTCAGTATAACAAAGATTATAAGAACGAGTGCCAATACACCAATGACGACAGCGATAATTGCATACATCGAGGTACCACTGACGGGGCTTGCTGTCCCTGTGAATGGCGTACTGCCCATAAAAAAAACCTGTGGGGGGGGTAAGCTGTAAAATGATACAACGTATATTACTCTTTGTATGAGTACACCCACTTATTCTCTTTCCTCTACCCCGCCACACACTGGCACACTAAGGGGAGAGAAAATCATCGACAGCAGTTTCTTTCTCCGTTATTGGTAAGTTCAGTCGCTTTGGAAACCAGCGAGAGAGCAGAGTGCATTTTGGGGTATGTGTAAGGTGTGAATAATGCGATGTAACTCAGATACTCTCGCGGATGCCGCCCTCAGTTTTCTAACAATCGTGTTTTTTGCATACATATATAGTGCTTTTGCACATAATAATCACTATGTGAAATAGCTAAGCTCAATTCGTTGCACTTCACATTGAAAAAGCACAACCTTGTAATACAATTCTGGATCTGGATGGAAAATTTTATTATCCAGCATCCTATGCTACGGTGGTACTACAAACAAACAAAGGTTTACTACCATCAAAACAAAAAATCAGATTCATCTCAAACTTTGATTACAACAGTTTTATGTTAGCAATTGTAGCAACTAAAATGAAAATTGTAACATAAACTTTGGAATTACACACTTTATGTTACATATTTTAAATTTTAGTTGACTATTCTAATTCATACACAAAGACATATTTTGAAATCTCCTAGTCTGCCTTTAACAGGCACTTGTTATATCAAAACAACGTGTTGATATAATTTTGTATTATCTACTGTCCCGGGAGTTTATGGTTAGTGTTAGGTTTACAGTTAGAATTATTATGGTAGGATTTGCGTTCAAGTTAGCATGCCGTTACCACCTACGTCATGTGCTGTTTAGAAAACAATGATGATGATGACAATGATGACAATCTTCGTAAAATAATTTGTAAAGTAACATGTAGGGATTTTGATTAAGACCCCACCCCGAAATTCAAATTGCTCTTAATTCTCCAATTGCGCCATGGTATAGTTACACAGCTCTTGGAAATACGTCATAACGCCTGGATCTAGCATAATTTGTAGCAGCGAAATTCTGGTGCAGTTCATATAGATTAAATAAAAATATTTTGACTGTCTAAAATGCTTATTTCCAAGGAGGGGGATACAGTGAAGCCCTATTAAATTCAATGGGGTTTGACCTTCTGTGCCCCCTACATCGGTAACTAAGCATTTTAGAAAGTCAAACCTATTCCTTATTTTATCCTATGAACTTCCACCAATCACTGCACCATTTTTTATCTAAATTGGAGCACCTTAAAATTTTACTCCTGTACCCCTTAAATTGACCCTTTTTTAATATTTGATTTTGCTGTTTTTTATAGCCTATAACTCCAACTTTTATGTGTATAGTTACAAACTATACCGTCTGAATCTTGTGTTAGACAATACATGGTATACTTTTTTTTTCTCAACATGATTGGATCATTTAAAAATTTGAACCCCCCTTACAAATTTTGTCTTGGCCCCTCCCCTTAAGGCACAATTTGCAACACTTAAGAATAACGTTTTAGGGGTCCCTGTCATTCTGTCTACATATTAATCTCTCAAACCTTTTGTACTTGAGATGTGTTACAAATGTCTGCTAAGTCCCGGGTTACTACAGGTACGTCACAATCCAATGTCTACCTTACGTTTTTGCTTTATTGGATATATACAATTTTATCTATGGATAAAAGGGACCCCAGACCAAGTCGGGCATCCATTTAACTACTACAAGCATCTGCAACACACATGTACAGTAGGTACCATACATCCACCATGTGAACAAGGTACTACTGGTTGCTGAAACAAGTTTGGTAGCTACTTTGGGTCAGAATCAATTTCATATATTTTAGAAAATAAAAACACAAGCAGAGTGGAATGAGAACGCGAGAACTTTAATCAATACGTTAAATACTCTATCAAAAATTCAATACTTACATACATTGATTTCGCATCGATTACCATGTATCCATGAAGACAAACGCAGCTATATACTATTAGTTTGATCACGCAAACAAAGTCCGTTGTTGTGACACGGATTAGGACTGCATATATCAATTCCTCTGTTAAACTTACAAGTTTAAAGAAAAAAAAAGAATTATTGTCTTGAAGTATTTAAACAATTGTCGACTAGTTGTCAAAACACTATCCAATCAATGCCTCTTTTTGGAAAAAAAAAAATATCCCCTGTCAGAATGTATGCCGTATCGTAGTGGCTGGGTATCTGACGAGCCGTTAAATTGGTGCATTTTTCCATCGTTATTTGTTTTGTCCATGCGTTATTTGTTTAATAAACTTTCCCCAAAAGAGACTGGGGCACACCATCTCTGAAATAGCCATGCCTCCTTCCCTGACCGGATTTGAACCGGCGACATGCGTACTATAGATTAAATCGATTCTTCTTACACTTAAGTGTTCATCACATTCCATTGATTGTCCAAGCCCGAACGAAGGATTTATTTTAATACAATCATATTCGGTTTGATCAAGAAATTATTCTCCGAGTAAAGATACAAACCAGAGGGAGCACACAACAAACAAACAAACCAAACAAACAAACCTACTAACTGCTCGTTGACCAAAAGAAACTCTTTAGCAACTAGATCAAACCGATATGATTGGTAAATTCATAAATACTCTGTTCTGATGGCAAATCCATGCAATTCACTGGAGAGGCGATGAATACTTCGTACCTAATGAGACTTTAGATTTTCTATATCGTTCCACTAACTCTCACTTAGCACCCGTTGTTTCGCGGTATGAAATAGCCTGTTCTAATTCAGTCAGGAGGCACACGAGTATTTTTTCAGAGCTTATGGGCGCCGGTGTAGAAGTAACCATTGTCCGGCGTACTCATAGGCCGGTAACAATGGTGAACACTAGAGCAATCGATTCAGTTGACTCTTTACGCAACATTAGTTTCACGCTTTATTCCGTTTTCGTCTATGGAGCCCCGGACTATGGCTCCCACCGGACTATATCTGCTTTCACACCGGCCCCTCTAGGAAAGATAAAGCTAATTCATCCTAAACCCAAAGATGTCTGTAGTTTCAGATCAATTTGTCCACAAGCATTCTGCTCACATAAAGTAAAAAAGCTCCAAAATTATTTCACCTGCGGCATACTATATGGAAGAAAACTTTTTGCCCAATGGAACAACCTTCCAAACTATTTGACATGGTATTTCCTGAAAGTGTAATATACCAAACCTTCAATTTTCTTAGTAGGACTATTCATTATTGAATCTGTTAAATTGTTGATGAAAAAAAAAATAACTATACTAGGTACTCTAGCTTGCACCACGAGTCGTTGGAGTTGTTGGGAGTAGTTCACTGAGGTTAATCGACGTAAGTCCACCACATTCTACTCAAACAAAGTCAACAAATAAATTGATTCCAAGATTATTCCACCTGCGATACTGTGGAGGAAAAAAGACATTCCCCCTAGGAAACAACCCTTTTTAAAGAATTCAATATAAAGATACAATTCAAGTATTACCTGTGAACCATTAGTTGGCCTTTGTCTGGTCGTAGATTTTCTGGTTGTCTTAATTGGTACAGTGGTAAAGCTTTCTTGTTGTGGTGACGAGGCAGTGGTTGGCCGGTTATTGTGGGGTTTTTTCTACACTGGTGTGGTGGTTGAAGGGCCTGGTTTTGTTGCGGCGGTTTTGTTGTCGTATAAGGTCTCGTTGTCGATGGGGGGCTTGGTCGTGGAGGAGGTCTTGTTGTTTTGTTGAAGTTTTGTTGTTGTTTTAATATTTTTATCTTATTTTGTCTGGTGTTGTTTTGTTTTAGTTGTGTTTTTTCTTTTATTTCTAGAGTGCTTTTGTTGAATTGTTTTCGTTTTTGGTTGTTGTTAGTTTGTTGTTTTGTGTTGTTTTGTTGTTGGTGGTGTTGTTGTCGTTGGAGGTCTGGGTTTGTCGAGATTTGTTGTTGGGAGGTGTCTCGTAAGTTGGTGGGAGAGTTAGAGTTGTATGGTCTTGTAGGTAGGCGCTTGTGTGGAAAGGAGGGCGGCGTAGTTAGGCCGTAGTGTAGGTGGGTGGTTGTTGGTGGTTGTTGTTGTCGTTGGAGGCTGGTGGTGTGTTGCAGGCTTAGTTGTGTAGGAGAGTCGTGTTGTTGTTGGCTGTTTGGTAGTAGTGGGAGGTATGGCAGTGGTTGGAGGTTGGTTGTTGTTGCCGGCCTGGTGGTTGTAGGGGGCTTTGTTGTTGTAATTGGTTCGTGTAGTGTTTGTAGTGTAGGGGATTTGTGTTGTTTGTAGCAGGTCGTGTCGTTGTGGTTGTCTGGTTGTTGTGACGGCAGGTTGTGGTTGGAGGTTTGGTTTGTCGTAGCTGGTCTGGTAGTCGTTGGTTGGGTTGTCTTGTAGTTGTTGCTGGTCTGTGGTAGTCGCTGCTGCGTTTGTAATAGGTAATGCGGTTGTTGCTTTTGTAGTTGGTCTCCTGTGTACCTGCCGACAATGTGGTTGCCGCATCGTTTTAAAATAGCAAGCAGAATTCACTTATGTATTTTAGTAAAGAACTGAAAAAATGTGATGAGACTATTTGCTTTCATTTGCACACTCCAAGATTAAAATATTACACTCGCTCCGTACTTAACTGCTGGAGCAACAATTTAAATGATTTCGTGTCAATAACGTTGTGTGCTCGCTCTTTCAACCCTTAAGCTTATTTCTATTATTTTTTAAAAATATCAGAAATGAGTTCGTCAAACATGAACGAGGTAAAGACTATGGCTATGTGAAATTCATAAATATAAAGAAGACAGTTCTCCCAATAGTGAAGTGGCCGTTGGAAAACCGTCCACTCGACAATTTAAAAGGTTGCGGGTTGAATTCGCTCGTGTACGCTATATATTTCAATGTATGCGTGCGCCGCCAACTCCTGGAAAAGACGAATATGCGCAATTTTATTTGTACCGATAAACCATTTTTCACTGGTAACGTGTTTGTCCCTTTGTATTGATATTTCACACAAAGTTTAGTATTCCATGGAGGACAATATTTTGGAACTCTCGGCGTAGACAAAGCTAACCATAATGACATATGTACCCCTTCAAAGTTCTACATCGAACAAATTCTTTTGGATTTGGCCGAGCGTTAGATATTTGTTAATGTTAGGCCATAAATCAAATATTGTTTCCTGTAAAATTTCCAGGAGGCTACATTTAGTACTCTTGACCTGACCAAGAATTTTGAATTAAACATTGGCTTCGTTACCACTCGTATCCGTAGCAGTGACTGATATCCTTTTACTCGTGGGGAGTGCAAGTATCGAATAGCTTTCCGATGATGGATCGACCGAATGGAGACCATCTTCCCCCCTGTCGTCTGTAGCTACTGGGGTCGGGTATTCCACAAGCAGAAAACTGCCCTCGGAAGAAATCCCCTTTTCTTTATCTGGTGTGCATTCAAATCGGGCTGTGTAATGTCCGCTGTAGCTTGTTGTGAAAGGTTTATGTAACATACAACATTTATGTATGATTCAGTAACATGGTAAACAAACAATAATGATTGTATTAGTTAGCTTATTACAAAAAAAATAAATACAATATCTAAACCAAATGTCTCAATACACCACCAACGTATTAAAGTGCATTTATACCGGACTTCGTGATCCACAGTCTGGACCCCCGAAAAAGCTATAGAATTACGAAATGCATCTTTTAAAATCATAATACAAAGTACGTGTGAGTGCGATACTAATTCTGAAAGTTTACGAGAGAGAAGAGAGAGCCGAGAGAGAGAGTAGATAGAGAGAAGAGAGAGAGAGTGGGGGGGGGAGAAAACCCTGTAGACAACAATTATTGATTACCCTAGGTCTTTAACTATTATAAGCGTACTCCATCTGTTAATTATGTTCTAGGTACTGATTGCCATAATGTAATAATAAATGGCATATACTTACGTTTAATATACATAAAAAACTGCAAGTTTCTGAATTGGCCACTTTCACATCTGACGCAGTAACCGTTACTTCTGGTACGCCCTGTAGAACAGCGCCGCATACAGGGTCATAAGATATTGCAACGGTCCCCCACTATTATCTATGGCTTGAGTTGGAGGTGGTAGAGTAATATTGGCACAGATGTATTTTCTGCAGCCAGGTGTTCTGTTTGGTTCGCCGGACATAGGAGTGAAGGTGGGGTATTGTCGGCACTACAAGTTAACTACCATCAAAAACATTAAAAATAATTTTTCAATATGGTGTAGATTCTGATTCAGATCCAAGGAGAATTATACATACTAGAGATAAAATAAATTCATTGAGAAATATGAACATCGTTGTTCTTGAGTGTTTTTCGGTACTTTAGTCTGTCCAAGGGTACCCTGTGCATAGGGGTGTCTTCAAAACTCTCGTTTTATCAGGTATACTTTTTTTTTATGTATATGTACTGTGGTAATTGATGTGGGCATTTCGGGTAGAATTCTTGCAAACCATGTTTTTTTGGAATGATTACAGCAGAAATTATCAAAAACAATGTTGGCATTTTTTCGGCCGCCAATCTGGTATAGGGGTTGGCGGCCATTTTTCAAAATGGCCGCCTTTCGTAATTATATTTGCCTATATCTCTGCCTCTGAAGCTCTTATGAGCATACTTTCTGTTCATTATAGCCATGTTGGTAGGGGTCAGTAATTCATATTTGGTTTGGGTGGGCAAAATTTTTTTGTTGGTTTAATAGTGTGATGTCTCAATTCACTACAAATCCAAGATGGCCGCCAAATATCCGTCCATCAACCAAATAAGCGTTTAATCTCGGCTCAGAAGCAGATTATAACTAGTTTTTGTTTTCTTTGCATAGGTTTATGAGGTCAAAGCAATTCGTTTTGTGCCGTCCAAATTACACGACTTTCGTTACCCTAGAATCTCAAGATGGCTGCCAAAAAAACCTCATGTATGGTCATCAATTTCCCTATATTTGGACCTTTTCAATTTCTGAAGCGATCATAAAACATTTTTATTGACCTTTTTATTTGTTTTGGGTCAAGAAATGAAAGTGATAGATGTCCTTTTATTCCTACGATCACGATGGCGGTCACAATTATAGCCCTGGTATCTTGCCACCACCATATGCAATTTCTATATCTTCGGTGTCTTTTGATTAGTCTTTTGCATCTGGACGGAATCAGTCGTGTGTTACTGTATTTTTTGTGCACTTTCAGGGTTGATTCACCGGCAAATTCAATGGCAGTCCAAACTTGTTCTCTCTATTTGGTGTAGCATCATGGAAGCATAAGTGTCTCATTTCACCTTATCATATATACTGAGCATTAGATAACAAAGCCTATCTTGGGCTTAAAGATTCCTATGGGGGTTTACAAGCTTTGTTTAACCCAATATAAAGGCTCCTTTATAAATCTCGTAGTAGCAGATCAAACCACAGATGACAACCGCAAGCGCATCTTGGCTTTACAACCCTAAACCCTAGAGTAACCCTAAGTAACCCCAGTATATGCTGTAACCCAGATTAAGGCGCGTTATCATGAGGGTTTTACAAGTCAAACGCATAACAACCCAAACCTTATGAATAATGCTGTTAATACCCATTGTTAACCCAATACAATGACTTTTTTGGATGATACAACTGTATCTTCTTCCTGATCAAGTCAAACATTGCTCAAATGTGCTCTAGCCAGAAGACAACTACAAAGTCTGCCTGTTTCTTGTTAATATTCTGCCAGGTCCTTGTCTGTGCATGGTTGCTCCAACAGTGGGCCAGACTAAGAGATTGTTCAATGTTTTGGTGTGTTCCCCAGCCATAAACAGGATCCTGTCTCTTCCTGATTAGGTACCCATTTTTTGTCAGAAAACTTATTCGGCCGTTCCGGTTCGCTATAGGGACATCGTAATTCAGGCTATGAGGCGTCACCTCCAGGTGGAACGTGCTCTCCTGGTTCAATACTAATAGGCATTACTTGTTGACAGCAATTCCTTTTTCACAGGCAGCTCTCTTACCACTCCTCTTAAAAGGCGCTTTGGATTTAAGGGGGTTAGCAAGCATGTCTTGACGGACATAGGGTGATTCACACTAGATACGTGAGCTAAGTTCTTGACATGCTCGCTACACTTCGACGGATGGCTGGTGGAGCAATTCAGGCTAAGATGTATTAGGTTCCTGTTAGAGTTGAGCGAAGACATCATGTGATAAGCCGGCAAGAGGCATGTCAAAGCTGGATCAAGCTTCTGGCATGGGTTGATCTTTCCAATGCAGAGCAGGCATACCTGTTACATGCATGGGTGATCTTTCCCATGCAGGGCCGGGATACTGTACATGAGTAGCACAGGGCCATGCCACCTATCATAGAAAATGTGGGCGAGCCACCCCATCTTGTGCCGTGGTTGGTTCAAGCTATTATGGGTGAACATACTAATTCCAATGACTTTTTCAATGATAACACTTATACGGACTCAAAATTCAAATCGGTGTCGCGATTTTGATTCCCGAAGGTGGGTTTATCATAATGATAGTGGGTTCCATCCAAAGCTTTGTAGAGTCTCTCTTCGACGGTCTGCATCGTTGCACTGATTCCGAATCGTATGCTTTAGCTAAAACGACAGGTTCCTGCACTGCTGGTTTGTCTTTGTATAGATGTTGAAAAGGAGAGGAGCGAGGAACTCCCTTGGGGTAGTCCATCTTGAGCCTATGTCAACAGTTCTTCTTTGCTTCTAGCTGAACAAAGGAAACATCCTGTTTTGCAGCGATCCTTTGATCTCAGTCAAGAGAGGCCCTTGATGAGTGGTCAAGATCTTAGGGAGTAGGCATCTGTGATTAAACGTGTCATAAGTTGCTGATAGGTCCCGAACATGACTTCGGTAACCACAACCATTATTGAACCATCCTCGAATGGTTGAGTTAGGTTGAGTACTTGGCTTGTGTTGATTTGGCCTGCTGAAACCTGCTGTTCGTTTGCGTGCGCGCCAGACGTTGAAAGAGTTTGTAGGTATGCTGACGATGATATTGTTCATCAATGCGGCAATAGCTCTTGGATAGATTGATTTTTTCAGGCTTTAAGGATTTCCACACCATTACTTTCCTCCAGATCTTTGGGAACCTGTGAGAAATAAGGCATTGACATTTCTGCCGTGAATTGAAGGTGTGGGTGTAGGGATTTAGGGTTTTGATGTCTTGTTCTCATAGGTTTTTCAAGAATGGATGTATCTGGAAGTATAGAGAAGCGATGTTTGATATTTGTTCAAAACATTCTTTGCAGTGACCGATGGGGGCCATGAGCTCCCATGGTGTGGATAGGGTAATGCGTGTAATGGTTATCGCAAAGCCCAAAAAGGGTTTTATGCTGCTACCAGAGACAGCAAGAAGTCTTATCGATTCTATTCGCTGGATGTTGTATTGGTGTCGATATGTCCATCGATTGCAAGGACTTATTTTTAGAGCTTAACTTTGATGCCAATGGCTGTGGGTAATGCTTCTTGTGGACATTAATTTTGGTTAGGGTATATTAATAGTTTCCTTGTACGGTACTCACAATCGGCTGCGCTTCAAATTAGTTTCCTGTTGGTTTCTTTTAGAGTTTTGGTAGAAAATAGATTCCTGCAGCGAATATCATTCATGGTTGTTCGGATCTAATGCATTTAAGATTGTTCATGTCCAAGTGTGTTGTTGGGTACCATGCTGCGGTTTCTTATTCTAAGCGCAAGTATATGGCAGGCGTTCCGTTATAGTGGATGACTGTTTAAGCGTGGTCATACATGATCTGTAGTCGTCAGTTAACAAAAAACTTATCAAGAAAAAAGTGGCGAGTACATTTTAAACTAACATGTTAGGTTTTAACATCATTGGTTTTACTTTCATCAATACAATGGAACAATGACTTGCCACAAGGGTAGCAATCTTAACGTTTTATTTTTCATAAAGTCTTGATATAGGCCTATCGAATCATCTGAAACTCATCTCACGTACGCGTTCCTTTGTCCCATTACTACATTAAAACACATCGATATCATCTATTATCCTATTATTTTATCATATAATGGTCAAGCAGGCCCATATCAGGATATTTAATGTACACAAATCTATCGGCTCATCTCTGAGTGCTTACAACAGGAGATTGGCAGCCTCATATACCCATATTTTACTAAAATATACCACTCAGTCATCATACAATATCGAAACATGCTGGCGTAATTTCTTGAATCCAGTGCGACCCCTTTAATTAAGGATGGTCTTCATAGATGCTTTTGAAGCTCGGAAATAAACAACATATATGATAGTGGCCAATTTGGCTGCCCAACTTGGATTTTTGAGGGGATAAAGACATGAAATTTAACACAAACATCATATGAATTCCTTGACCCTTAAAACAAAAATGGGTTATAGACACCAAGGAATATGCTCCTACGAGCTTCAGAGGCCGAGATAGGCAAATGTAATTACGAAAGGCAGCCATTTGAAAAAAAGGTCCATTTCGGGGTCCTCTTGGATTCTAGTGACGAAGTCAGTTAACTTAGACGTGCATTAAATGCGCATTCTTTGACCCTAAAAACCTATCAAAGAAACACAAAACCATCTATCTTGATCTATGAATCGCCGGATTCGAGATATAGTCTTATTTGGTTTATGCGGACATTTTTGGCGGTCATCTTGAATTTGTAGTGAATGAAGACTTCACCACTATTAAACCCAAAATCAAATATGAATTCCTGACCCCTAAAAACATGGGTATAGCCACAAAAAAATGATCCCTAAGAGCTTCAGAGGCCGAGATTAAGGCAAAATTAATTAGGAAAGCGGGCCATTTTGAAAAATGGTGCCAATATACCAACGAGGGCGCCGAAAAAAATGCCAAAATGTATTTGATTAATTGTATGTGATGTAACTTTGTGAAAACAAACTCATGGTTTGCAAGAATCTACCCGAAATGCCCAGTCATCTTGATTTCATGACATAAGTACATTACACTATTTGTTTTCTCCTTGGCCCAGGTTCCGTTTACCTCACTTCGGCTATGTAATATGCTTCATTTAAAACTGTATTTCCCAACTTTAGTGCCAGATAAATACAAGTGTTTACACTTAAAAAAGTAGGCTGGAATTGTTTTGGCAGAAACTCTAATGGTTTTTATATGATGTTGTGATTTGTCACGGCTTCATTTTTTTAAATTAATTAGTGATTTCTAAAGATTGTTGTATTTAAACCACGGCACTCATCCAATTTAGAGTTGAGCAGGCCACTTATAATAAATGGAATTAAAATAATGCATATGGGTAGGGGTCAAGGGGAACCATTTTTAAAAAAAATTCGGCCCCCGTATTTTAACGCTAGTATATTGTTTCATATTTTTTTTGAATTGTTTACTGGCTTTAGTTGCTTTGCATATTGATCAAGAAAATAAAATGTGCGTTCAAAGGTCCCAGGGAAATGCAATAAATTGATGTGGTGGTGTCACGGGTCTACAGGAATGGACTAGAAAGCATTTCAAATTTGGGTTGGTGTGACATTCATTAGTGAAACTATTGATTTTCATGAGGAGTAATAGAAAAATTGAAGGTGACTGGTGTGATGTGAATCTATAATGACCTGACTGAAATCAATAGTTTCACTAATGATGTCATGTAGTGTATTCTTTGTTCTGGCCCTGTTTATGGAATGGAAGGTCCCTAAAGATGTGCGGGTTAGGTTCTCATTATCATTTCCGGGACCTTTCAATTAGCACGCGAGTCCTAGTAGCACCACCTTATGAACTAGGAAGTTGCCATGACAAATTGAAAAAAAAAAACACGTTAAATGAGAGTTATGTGAATATTGATTTTCATAATGCATACACTTACTCACATACAAAAAGTAAAATTAATCAATAAAACATCCTGTTAACGTTAGTCGGCCATTGGGGCCATAATATTTATATTCATCATATAGCGGTTCACTTGTAGAAACAAAAAGATGATAAAAATACATGTGTAACAAACCAAGTCCCCTAAAATATTTAAAATGCAACGATATTTAATGCAAATGTTAAAAAAAGAAAATATTTTTTTCATCTTTACCGTTTAATGCAATCAGCTGTAAAGTATAGGTGAATCAACGCCCGCAGAAAAATGCAGAAACTAATGTCTGGTCTTTTCCCTATTTTGACGCAATTAACTTAAATTCAATATTTGGCCCTAGATTTTTTTCTTACTGGAACAAAATGTGTAAAGTTTTATTTCTTATTGTTGATGGTCTTTGAAGCCGCCTACCATTGGTAAAGTTCATCAAAACAATCTTCTGGAAGTGGTATATCCATGGGCCTCTAGGAATCCCCCTCCTTATGCATAACAGAAAGTGCAAACCCTTATGCAGTTTTAAGTGTTTCTTCTATAAAGCCGCTTTTATGATGATTTTAAAAAGAACTGGGACTTACTGCTAAAAAACATAAATATTAATTTCGTGTAAGAACAAACTCAGAGACCCTTCCGTTCGTTCATTTCCTAAGAAGCAGTCAAGGGGGGGGGCGGGTCCATCACCCCAAGATTTGTTTTCGGCGATTTTTCACTCGTGAAAAACTATTTTCGAACTTTTTTTTTTGTAATTGTGTAACCTTATGACGCGCTTCGTTCCATAAAACATTCTAACTTTCTTGCCCGTTTAATGGATAATTAGCTTTGGTTCCTCGGAACCCCCCTTAGGCACCATCGGAAGTGTGATTTTAAAAATAAAAATTAGCAAACCTTGTTGGCAGAAATATTTTTCTGATTTTGTATGTTCATTAGCATGAAAAAAAATTAATTATATAATCAGAAAAAAAAAAATAATTAACCCTTTATGTGCTGAAAAGAAGCAATTTCATCATCGAGCGACTGCGCGCCATTACTGTATAAACCTATGGCAAAATACATGTCGTAGTTGCTGACCCCACAAAAATATAAGTATGTACAAAAAAGTAATCTTTGTGCTAAATATATGTAAATTGATCCTTCTAGAGCAAATATAAACATCAAAATGATTTACAAAGTGTATGCTGTGGAAGCAGGGTGGTAGAAACACCATGCTACTTTTTGAGCGATTTGACGCATTTCGAAAACAATGATTTGCCCCTAATTTCCAGACGATAAACCTGAACTCATTTATAATGCACCTTTGGCCTTGTCTTATGACCCCTCAAAGGTGGTATGAGTTTCATTTGAAAATTCCCTCGGGAAAGTGATTTCCTTGTGGGGGGTTATGGACCCCCCTTAGGCACCAACGTGAGTGAAAACACCTTAGGCACTTAAGTGTTAATGACAGTAAACAATAAATATTAATTAAACAAAACAATAAAAACGAGTAAACAAAATAAGGTGGGTATTTGTATACTGTACCTGCAAGATTAACGTAGAAAGAACAAGTCACTGCATTGTCAGCAGAATCCACTGCTCTGAACGTCACTTGTGTCACGCCGACTTCAAAAAATGTTGGAAATTGATAAAAAGTGATATCGTTTCCATATAATATTTCCGGTTCGGGGAAGACCAAATTATGAAAAGTGAGTCCTGGGATTGCATCTCTCGTCTGATTGGACGGACACCTAATAGCAAGCGGAGGAGTGTTATCGAATCCTCTGTGTATGAAACAAAACAAAACAAATGAAAGAGTGATAGTAAAGGTGTATTCAGATTATTGACATGTGTGACTTATTCGATCCATTAAAGTATCTTCTTGGCGATCTTCATGCACTCCTTTTGTTTCAGAACCTACCATAATACAGCGACATGTTAAGGTCTGTGGGTGTGTCGAAGATCCCGTGCTCAGGTTACTGATTATTCTAAAACATAATGTGTGCTTACTTTCATATTAACCCTTTCGCACCCGAATTAATTTTAGAGTTTCAATTTTTGTCACTTAAAGACACTATCAGTGATTCGCCCGAAAGAGTTAAAATATTTGAAATTTGCAGGAATAGCTTAAAATTGAAGGATAAGTCTGTAGAATTCTCATAAGTTACTTTTTTTCAACTGGACAATTGCCAGAAAAGGAAGAAAATAACATTGTTCAATGATATGACTCTCCATTCAAATACGCGTTGTAGTAAGTGTCCGTGGCATTCTATGGATCCCAGAGGATAAATTACTTTTTGCATATGAGAATGCGTTATTCCTGTGTAGACAATGTGTTACTTGTTTGTGACTTTTAATTAGTTTAGTTAATTTAAGACATATAATTTAAGAAATATTGTCAATGGGCATAGTAATATAGCAAAAGCAACAAACGAAACTATACAACAAATGAACAATCCCAACTTTAAAGCCACAGTCTGTATTTTTGACCAAAATTTAACACCCATAGTGGATATAGTATGGTAGTAGAAGAGTTGGGGAGTGTCAAATCGTGTGAAACACATTTTCAATACGGAATAAATCCCAACTCGTTCTAACATCGCCTCAGTGAGTGAGCAATTCATTTCCAACTGAACTGACACGTTTCACTCGAATTGGCACCGCTCTATAATGGTAGTAGCAGTAGCGAAAATATAAACAATAACGAGGCTAACATATTTATGAAATTATTATCAGGAATATGCAATGTAATTTGCACATTGACTACATTTTTTGTCTGTATAGAACCAGGATAAAATCAACAAACGTTGTTTTCCTAAATGAAATGAATAAAAAGAAACTGAATAGTGACAAAAAGTTGTTTGGATAAATATCGCCATGAAGTTGTGTGTACAAACCACGAGAAAAAGGCAACCTAGACGTCTGTGTAACCATTCTATAGGCTACTTAATCATGCGTAAATGAACTTGTACTTCGTGGTGTGTTGGTTTGGAGTCTGTTGTTGTCAAGTGATAAATAAACATGCCTCTGTGTTCAGTCATAAGGCAATCCAAGTTCATATAGGTATAGCAGATCGTACTTATTATTTCTGCTCCTATATACGGCTGGTCACGGTATAGTAACATAAAGATCAATAAATATTCAGCCAAGGCATACACTGTCAAAATGTTTATTAAACAGGGACAGTTCTTTTCTGTTGATTAAAATCTTAGTCAAAGTTGGGGAAAACTTACGTAAAACAGAGTATAAGTCCTAAGGTTTACCCAACTATACTAAACAGAAAGGGTTATTTTCTTTTAATCAACAATACATTAGTATTTTTATAATGCATACACCACCAGTACCACCATATTACAACTCGGCTACTACTATATTTCCAGAAATATTCAAATTTTGCAGAAATGAGCCTTACACTGCAAAAACAGTGCTTAGAAATTACACACTTTTCTAAACACTATTTTGCACCACGTTTCTAGACATTTTGAAATGTCTGTTTAATATCTAAACACCTTATATCTAAACATGTTTAAAATCTAAACATGTTTAGGGACTTGACATTAGGTGTTTATACATTTGATGCCAAGTGCTTAGGAATTAAACAAGTCAAATCTCTAAACACTAATTTGCACCACGTTTCCGCTGTTTTTGCAGTGTAATTAAGGATCACTTCCAAAATGCAATAATATATCAAAATTGCCACCGGGTATATTTTACACATGCCATATTGCAAACAAAGGAGTTTGGTTGTCAGAAAAGGTTAAATTTCACAACGAAAAACCCACAGTTCTAGCTCGGGGAACGTCTTTACCCTTGCTAAAATTTGCGCCTAAGTTCTTGAAAATTTAAATTATTTCAAGAGCATGCATGCCATTTGGCATTAGTCTGTATTAGGAGTTATTATCACCGCCAAATTCGTGAAGCACTTGGGCCTACGCTCAAAGATATTTTAGTTAAACACGAGCTTAAAGGTGCCCCCCCCCATTACAACTTTATCCGTTTCATATGAATTGACATCGCAAACATTCCTCAATTTCAAAAACACCAAAAAATGCAACAACAAAAATATTTTAAAAAACCCTAATGCGATATGCGGCAGAATATGTGCGCTGCCTTCGGAAACAAAACGTTCTTACGTATATGCTGTGAATGTGATTGTGGGTTATATGGGCTGAACTTTGTATTAACCAAGTACAGCCTAAACAAAATTATATCATTGCTATACACAACTGGCCCAGAGGACCTCAAACATTGCTTCAAAGATATGAATGAATTAAAATGAATGAAATTTGAAATTGAAATGATTATACGGGTTTGTCAGGTTTTTTATGGACGGGAAATTGAATAACGTTAATGGAAGATAAGATGGGTGAGACGGCCATCACGGTTGGGACTCATGAATCACACCGGTACTTTATGTATGCCATGGATGGAATCTGAATACGTATCCAGGGAGGATTGCGCAAACCGTATTTAGCTTCAAATTCCATTGCAGAATTTGCATAGTTTTTACTAGATATATCTTCCATTAATGTTCTAAACACTGTATTTTGCACCACCGTTTATAAAACATTTGAAGTGTCTGTTTAAAATTAAACAATAGATAAAAATGTTTAGGGATCAGAATTAAGTGCTTATACATTTGATGCAAAGGTGTGTTAGGAATGGAAACAGTCAAATCCTAAACCACTAATTTCCACAAGTTTCTAAAACATGTTTTTGCAGGGTATGCTAAGCAATGGTTTACAGTCAACCATGGCATCACGTCCCGCATCACGTGTATCGGTATAATTGTCAGTAGTAGTAGTAGTAGTAAAACTTTATTTATACAGGGTAACTCAAGATAAGGTATAACAAACGGTCTCCATGAGACCCTGATATACATATTATAATTACAAAGTGAAAAATAAAAAACATTTAAAAGTAGGTACAACAATGAACTTATGTGATAATGTTGGGAACAGAGTACTTAGAGCAGCATAAAAATAGATTCATCAAGGTTGCCTTAAAATAATAAACATACAGGGAAAAAGATACAGCATTATCATTAGAACTGCAATAAATAAAACAGCAAGACATAAAAACAAGATCAAAAACATATTAGATTTAAAAGTGTTAAACATTATATCTGAAAAATTTTGCGGACATCATGTGCGTAAGATTATTCCACATTGAAGCAACTCTGTATTGGAAGTCCGTTTTCCAGGTATGATACTCCAAGTAGGTATGACAAGAGTATTACATGATTGGCTACGAGTATTTGGGTGTGAATATTAGAAGTGTAAAAGTAAATGGTGATGAAAAGTAAGAAGGAGCATCATTTGGAAGACATTTCAAGAAAGGAGAAGAATATGGTTGCGCCATCTGTACAATTAATTTATCCCAGACAAGGTTGCTCATCCATATCACAAATGGGCTAAGAATGTCAGCAGAAAGTAGCACACGGGCAAGTTTGTTTTGAAGAATTTGAAGAGAATTGCCTATAGGTGCTCCATCCAATATTGAAAGGCAGGGCAAATGTTGTTCTGTCTTAAACAAATTAACAGAAAACCTACAAAAATTACAAAACATTATGAGCACACCCTTACATGAATGTGACATCAGCCTTCTTAGCTTTCTAAAGAACCTTGTTCATGGATCTCTGACAAAATCAAGTTACTTTAAAGCCCCATAGTAATTTTTTGCAACCTCACATTGTAGGTCAAAGGCATTCTAGAATTCAAAGTATGTTAGGCAGACAATCACACCGCTTCACACGTCCTGTTGGCTCAGTCAGAAATACCCAACACATTTATACAATCGACAATCGCCACAAAACAATGGGATGATTTGTCACTTTTAAAATTGCATTCTTTTCGGTGCGAAGTTTGCGACATGGTAACAATGGTATATAAATAATTAATCTAGCCAATCACGTTAATGATCATCAATTTCATGTTGACCATTGGACAATCATATACTTACCGTAATGTCAAGGCCCAATTAACCATTGTCAATTCTTGTCAAAGCATGCCAAAGAACCACTTAAAGGGATTAGCAGCGATAATGCGAGAGAATCGAAAAAAAAAAAAAAATGTAGACATGCCTTTTTTAACTTATAAATCAACGATAAGTATGTACAATTCCATATAACTGCTTTAATGTAGAAACAAACACCAAATACTGAAAACAATTAAGTATTTGAGAAAAAATTGTCATACGTATCACGCACAAATGAGACATACAGCGACGGCGTCTCAAAATCTACACTAAAACAGCTGATTGTGGTTTACACCAGTATAGAATAACAAAAACAATAATTTTTGTGTTTGAGTGTCACAACTGTATTGATCATGGTGCACAATATATCTTGAAAAATCCTGTGATATTCACCGGGAGGGAAAGGCTTTTTTGATCTCAACTCGAATTTTGATACGCACGATAGAAAGCTATCGAATCAGAGAAACTGCCGTGTTCCTTAATACCACAATTTCAAGCCAACCCCGGAAGGTTATGTTAGATATCCAGCCAGTAACAAAATATAAAAATACTGAATTTTTGATGATTTTTCCATGTTTCGAATCAGAAAATCGCTGTTTATCCCTCTTATTTTAGTCAAGATATACATGGCATCTCAAAACACTATAAGCCATGTATAACAGAAATTTAAAACAGAATTAGGCGTCGTGGGGCCATATAGTTAACCTCAATGAGGGTTAAAACCATATTTTTGATGTTATTTAAACACCATTATTTTCTGCCTAATGCTTAATACAATCCCAAAAGTCACAAGGATTTCAAATTTTAATACGTAGTAAAATGACACCAACAAACTCAAAATAATTCCAAAAAAGCGTAATCCAAAACCATTGTAACATCTTTACATCATATGTGTCCAGTTAAATTCTTCCTAGAAATCATTGTTGAACAGTATTATTGGTGCTACTTTGACACCATGCTTTCTGTAGTGTATATGACACAATTTTTCATTGAAACTTTCAAACAGGGTATAATAGTTGATATTACCATCCAGTTATAATTAAGCCATAAGCTTGGTTTTATTAAGGGGTCTCTCCTCTAATACCCCATTGGTGTAATCAACCACACACAAAGTTGAAACACGAAATAAAATCATTCCAGCAATGGCAGTGTACATTTTTCCAACAAGTAGAATTTGGTAAAGCCATAAAGTTCACGAAAATATGGGTATGGGTTTTCTTGTAGTTACTGCATGCCTGTCTGTGATACTGACAATTTAAAATAATATACTCACCACTTTGCGCACTTGAATATACAGTCATGCAGAATAAAATAAGTCCAATATACAAGTAATCCATGGATTAAACGTTTTACCAGTTATATGTGATACTCTAAAATTTTTCAAAGATTAGTTCCACATTTCGATATAATATAGAACTTCGAAATGCAAGTTCACCTTTCTCGGGTGTTCACAACTTTAGCTACGATTGTCCTGTACCGGTAGTACAATTTGTGACCCACCTTATTCAACGCCTCGGTAAGATGATAAAATAACAACGTTCGTACGTAAAAACCGCATGTCCCATCTGACGAAATCCTTTTGTTCATATAAAAAATAAATTAATGTTAAGAATAACCATTTATTTTTTGCTTTGGTGATCTAATTCTTTGCCTTTGAGGTTTTGGTAATCCAGGGTGTCTTAAATGAGGGAAAGAGGCGAAGATATTCTTAATCGTGTCTTATCATAGTATAAAGGTTTTGTATCATCTTCATGATTATATAAAACCTTCGTACAGTTTTGCGTAACATTAATTCCAAAAAGTTGATAACCATTTTTTGTTTTAATTGCCTTCTATTTAAAAAATATTTGTTTGTAATTGTTGGGGCATCGCGGAGTGCAAAATCAATGAAAATTTAGACCTTGTAAACATCTTTTAAAATTTTTTTTAAAACTTTATACAACCATGTTTGTTCAAGTTCACCGTTAAATAGTCCCGGTTATTTAACGGAGTTGGTTTAAATATTGAACCAGTCTGGTTAAATGTTTAAACAGACTTGTTTAAATATGTAAACAATATAGTGTTTAAACAACCCGGTTTTTGAACGGCGGACTTAATCAACCCTGCTGTTTAAAAGTTTTTAAACAACTTTTTAAACTTCGTTTTTTTGGCCGTGATGTAAAATCACTAAAGGCATCTGATTACAAATAATATTGTGGGTAGATATGAGCAATTCCTTTAAAAAATCAATTAATAAAAAACAATTTAAAACGGTATAATTCAGTATTCTGCTGCCACATCCTTGAACATGAAGTTCGTCTCTTCTTCATATCGATCCAAACACAGAGGTTCTCAATAGATCCGGCCAGAGGTGTGTATAATGTGTGGCTGCTTCACTGAAATTCCGCAAGGTCCTTGTCTGTGCATTGTTGTGCTCCAGCATTGGGCAAGACCAAGAGATGTCCAATTGTCTGTGGTTCAGATTCCGCAAATCACAGGTGGGGTCCTATCTGCTTCCAGGTAGCCCCAAATTAGGAAACCTTAGAACGAGCCGTTCTGGTTCTCAATCTGAGCTGTTGAGACATACGTCATTCAGCCCAAGAGGAGGCAGCTCCAGGTGGGAGATGCTCACCCGGTTCAATACCAATTACTAGACGTTCTTGGTATATAGCACTCTTTCTTCACAATGCGACTCTCTAAACTCCTTATCCTGTTTTTCAAGGGGTTTGACTTTGCCTTGAACTCTCCTCTCTCTCTCTCTGGTTTAAGGCGGTTAGCAGCGGGTCTCTGTCCAGACATTGTGTGCTTCAACAGTAGATACTTTGGCAGCTACGCGTTCTTGCATGATGCTAGACACTTCGACGTTGTCTGGTAAAGTATTGTCAATATGTTATTGCGGTGACATATTTTCACTCTTCCTCTTGAATGTGGGTCTTAATAAAAAGAGTGCGGGTCCAGGTAACTACTGCTAGGTAGACAGGATTATCACCGTGCTCCAGGGGTGTTTCCCGACTTAGCTTGAAGGACGTTGGGCTTCAAGTTTGCATGATTTGAAACAATATAGCCATTTCGGAAATCTGAAAAAAATGTTTCAACATTCGGAATTCTTAAGTGCTTTGCGAGAGATCTTTTAGCAAGAAAGTGTTTTTTGAAGAAGGAATACATCTGGTAAGTTGTTTTTTGAGCTCCGAGTGTTTACCTTACCTATATTTCGCGAGATGTTTCAACCAGTTCAAGTTCTAGATGTTCCAGTTCTCTGCTTTCGTTACTATACTTTGGTGCAGGGTGTTTAAAAATTTTTAATTAGTGAAATTGCTGAGGCAATCTAGGCATACTTTTTAGGTTGTGACTTCTCTTCTATTGTTTGTAATATATATATAAAACCTGTTATAATACATTGAAGGGTCATATAATGGATATTTGCATATGTATAATACTATGAGTTTTTGAATAGACAAGTCATTGCCTGGGCTTGTCCCGCCGTTGGCTACCCGCCCGGAAGCTAAATGGAAAAATCGCACATTACGGTCATAGCCGGGTCGTATTTGGCTATAATTTTCCAGAACAAACAAAAATGAACCTTGCTTTGCCGCACTGCGCGTACCTAAGATGCCCCACCCTACCCCCTCATCCCCTCCTCCCCCATGCACTCCTCCATAGGATCAAACCGACACCATTTTTCGCCCACTGCGGTCGTGCATTATTTCTAACAGTATTGTGTATTCCACGGGCTGCGTACTGTGTTGTCGCCGAGGAGGGCAGTGCCCTCATATTCGGGTTGGCACTAATCAAGTAAAATACCTCATCCCTGCGTTTATGGATATGGGTGGGAAATCGATCGCATAATCCAATCCTCCAAGATAACAACCTAATTTTTGTGGACACTTGTGAAAGAATCGAGTACTCACTAATATCCCATAATCCATTGTGTCAAGTTATCCCACCATACATACATTATTAACAGTGGGTGGCCATAACGATGTGTACACGCGGTCTGATACCTTATCTACTGTGTGGTGGGGATTATGGTGAAATAGCATTAAAGTCCTTTTTATCTGCAATATAATATGGGCACTTAAACTCTCAATAGGGCCTTTTCCGTGCTATGTTTTGTTTATTGCCTGATCTGAATTGGAACTCAATGTTTATGCCACGTTGCTAACTAATAGAAAAAATAATATGCTTTTGGCTGTGACAAGTTTATTTTTAACCAAGAAAAATTTTTGTAAATGAGAAAAAATTAATCTCAATCATTGGAATATCTTATTAACGAAACATGACATTATCTTATTTGTTAGGTATTTTGGATGACCATGTTACTGTAGATTGAAAATTGTGAGCTGAGAATTAACAAAGCTCATAACCGTGGGACATTTTGGTCATTTTGAGATATGGGGGGGGCCTTTTGAATCACAAAACTTTTGCTTTGAGTCGTAAAAATTGGCGAAATAAGTCAATTTCCCACCCTCTTTTTCATACTTTCTTCTTCTTCAACTTATGACAGTACTTTGGCGAATGTTGGTACTCAATTGATACCAATGAAATTAGTAACTCTACACTTTCTGTATTTTGCGTTGTACCTAATTTATAGGAATTAAGTGCACCAGGAAGGAAAGTCGGGGGGGGGGGGGGGTGGACCCTTTCGTGACTGTGATTGGGGCGGGTGTTGTGTCTCGTCTCGTTTTTTTTTAAAACGCATTTGTTATTCTTATTTTGGAGGGGAATAGTCATTCTATTGTTTTATTAATAGCTAAGTTTACGTGATTTGAAAAAGAAATTTACTTTTTACATTTAATTAAATTTAAAGCCACTCACATTTCATCAACGTTTCCTTTTGTTAACCTGAAATAAGTAATAATATAATAAAATTAATGGTAATTTGATCCAGATTGAGTCATAAGGTAATAATATCATATTTACTCTTGCATTTATGCAAATATATTTTTTTTATAATTATGGCATTTTATTTGCGCTTATTTTGACAACTGTTTTGCATTATTTACATAATCATTTATCATATTGTTTTTGCTGTATTCTATGATGAACAAATAAAGATTGATTGATAATTCATTCCCATGTACAGTTTGATATTTTAGTCATTACTGTCCGCACGCGCACGGACACTTACTACAACATGTAATTGAATAGAGATTCGTATCTTTGAACCCGCTTTCCTTCATTTTCTCTCAATTTTTCAGTTGGAAAAGATAATTTATAAGAATTGTACAGACTTAATCTGTCACTTAAGCTATTCCTGCGAATTTCAAATATTTTGACTCTTTCGGGTAGATCACTGATAGTGCCTTTAAACGCATATAAGCCATTGTTTAATAGTGCATCATTGTGGAGATAGCGGCAAAAATGGCTACTTTTCAGTCCAAATTGGCACTCGCAAAACCATTGTTTTGCCCCTGATTTCTAAACCGATCAATATTTTATTTTTTCCTTTCACTAATAGTAATGTCTTAGAGCAATATATATTGCCTGTGCAGAGTTTTGCCGAATTATTCCAATGGTAAATGCATTTTCTAGATGTAGGGCTCCAGGAGCCCCCCCCCCTCCACTAATGTGTGTAAAAATACCTTATCCATTTGAGTGGTTAAGAATGTAAACTATAAAAGTACAGTGAAATGTACTTTGCTTTGTCGTCATTTATCTTGTACTTTGTAAATGTTACAGTATTATACGCAGCATTCATTCTACCAACTAAATAGGCCTACCGTAAAAGTATAATTTATATATATTTAAAAGATGGTCTAAATTATAGGCAGGTTTGCTAGGCTGGTGTGGTCATCAGTGCTTTTTTTATCCCTACACCATTCCCAAGCTCTTTAATAACTCACCGAATACACACATTTCCAAGAGTTTAAATTATCTTTTAGAGTATACTGTAATATTTACCGTATTTTTATTGGCAGAATGCCCGTACGTACAATATTCTAAAATTTACCATATCTTTAATAGTATATTGTGTCCCGAGACCCCGGTTGAAGTACAATTCAGTTCATAAGGTCTCCTTTTGGTAAACTTTTGCCTCAAACGCTCAATTTTAGCCAAATTTCGACTACCAATCTGGCAAATTTCTCAAAATTTCAGTTCCTACCTTTGGGACACAATTTAAGTTCCCAAGCACCCAAGTTTGGAAATCGGGCCGCACATCCTTACCTGAAAAAAATTAGAGCCACTCCTACCGGCGCAATCGATCTGCATTTCACTGTCATTCACAACCCCCCCCCCTCGTCAGAGACGCCCGAATAAGGTTCCGGAAGGAACCAAACCAAACCACAAACCCGATTGATTGTGCCCTCCAGATTGAACCTTCTGTTTACTTACCTTGATTATTCATTGTCATACCATAGTTCAATTATTGCTCAGACAGTTGCGGCCAAGAAATCCCAAATTTAGAGGCAGTCATTGGCTTAACACGTAAAAACGAAAAATTGTTAAGCAAACTTTTCTTATTCAAAAATCATTGGAGTAGGACAATCAACTCCCATAGAAGGGTATTTTTTTTGAATGTTTATGTATGAATAACGGACGAGGATAGCCTAGGTCGAGGTCGTATATGGGTTTGTTTGTGATTTGCAGTCCGCTGTAATTTATTTTTATTCATTTGGGCGAGTTGCTATATGAGACTTGGCCGCCCAAACGTGTTGGCCAATGAGTCCAGGGAAAGAACCAAACTTAATAAAAATCAGTGCAAATTTACCGACACATTTTTATACCACTTTCCTCACCAATGCTATTTTTTTGCACAAACACGTTTAGTTTGAGCAGACGATGGCGGCCAACCTCTTTCAATATAGCAACTCACCAAACTAATCAAAATATATTACGGCAATACAAACACTAACAACAAATCGATTTCCCATGACCCACATACGACTTCGTCCTCGTCCGTTATTCATACAAAAAAAAATCAATACCAAAAAAAATCAGAAATAACCCTTTATAGCTCCAACGGTTTTGGAATAAGACAATATTCTTAGACTGTAATAAGTATTATGTTTTTTCCCTCTAGAAATTTCTCTCCAAAACAAACTGCTGGCACCGCCGGGACCGCCCCCGGGGCACCGCCACACACCGGCACATAGAAAAACGCATCCTCACATGTACACCAGTGCACCATCACCCACCCAAATATCAACACAACCAAGCACACACGCACACGTCCGCAAAGCGAGTCATACCCACATATATTTCAAAACAGAAGATGAGCTACATAGCAGCTGCACAGCTCCAGTTTACTCCACATGCATCATACTATAACATGCATGTACAGCGATGCCCTTGCCTGCATCCGTGTCATTTTCCCATTAATACCTTCCTGTTTTACATGCACTTCCCGATTATGCCTACCTTCTATCAGCGCCCAATGTAGAGGCTTTGATAATCTGTTGGTAGTATCTGTCCGATTCCAAAAAGCTACATAGATAAAATGACGACAAAATGCAATCGCAAATGTACCCAGTAAACAAACGTACAATTTAAGAAAATCGAATTCCTTTGCCACAACCATCGTGTATAATGCACTGTGGCATATTCATCACCACACACAAATAACTACCCGGTATTTTGTGCATATATGTGTGTAAGTGCTTTTCCAATGTTGCTAAGGTCTAGTGCCCACGTGCAATAATGACCTTGTTCAGGAACTCGCCCTGGATGACACCGGTCTCAGTACGAAGTTCATAAACGAGCTCATTAGAATAGCGCAACGTCTATTTGGAGCTCTACAGTATTTCCCCGGAGGAGATCATTCCTCGCGTGTCTTAAATGTCATACACAACAGCCCAGCTCGTTTGTCAACAGTGAAGTAAATGGTAACAAAAAATATGAAAATACCAAAAGGGCGTTTCAGAGTAAAATTTTGGAAGCACGTCGGGTGAAATGAACTACCGGAATGATATTACCGATATACATCCTACAGACCTACACTATACCACTACCCGCTACCATATTATCATGTTATATGTCATTCCTAGCCCTTTTCAGTGTATCAAATCATAACATATGTCATACATACAATATGGCATCTTGTACAAGCTTGTACACCAAGGATGACTAATATCTTGCGCACCAAGGGTGAATAATTATGCAGCCTGCAGCTGCAGCTCATTGAACGGAATTACCGGTCATGTAAAATCATTAATATTAATAATAATAATAATAACGCTAAAAAGAACGTTAGGGGGAAATTGGAATTATTCATTAGGTTATGATGAGTTGTTTTTTATTAACATTAATTAATATCCATATCCTTTGTTATTCTAGTAGATTACCCTTAATTTGCATAAATGAATGTTCATATCATTTGTTATCCAAAACGGAATAAACCGCAATACAAAGGAATACGTTAGGGGGAAATGAAGTTTCGCCTTTTAATTAGTGTATAACAATAACCAATTTCCCCCTAACCTACTACATAGGCTAATAATAATAATTATTATATAACAATAATGATTTAGGGTCGAAAATGGCAACTTCAAAATGGTCATCATGATAGTCCCAATTATCCATATCTTAAGTAATGGGTCGAAATGTTTTGGAATGCATAATTATGAAAACTTTCTTTTAACTTCAAAATCAATATGGCTTTCATATTGTCAAGGTACTACTCTGGTAGTTAAATGATCAAAAGCATTCCACTCGCTACTTGATTAAAATCAGAAATTTGGTTCCGAAGTTTCAGATTTTTTAAAAGCACTATCAGTGGCTGATTTGCTCAACCAGAAAATTGAAAAAAAAATATCAAAAATCAGACTTTTGCATGTTTGTAACAAGTTTAAGGCATTCTACCATACCTCATAAGTTATATGAGCAAAGGCAACCTAATAAGGACAAAATCGGGTATTTTAGTTATTATTGTCCATACGGACTCTTTCTACAACACGTAATTCAATGGGGATTCATATCTTTGGACACTGCTCTTAACCTCCTTTTCTATTATTTTTCACTTGAAATAACATATGAGAATTCTACAGACTTATTCTTCATCAGATATAAGCTATTACTGCAAATTTAAAATATTTGACTCATTCGGGTGGATCACTGATAGTGTCTTTAATGAATAAACGTGTTACACATTTCAAATGTCGCCCTTTGAAAAACAAGATTTTATTTTTTTTAAAGCGAGACATAATGAAATAACAAAAATCATTAACCTGATTTTAACATTCATTTATTGAAATAAATTACATCTTTCATTAAATAAATATTAAGAAAATGGAAATAAATCAATTGGAATAATTAATTTGCATAAATACTTACTAAATTAGCATCCATACTAAATGGCCGTGGGTCATATATATTGGGTACATGAATTTGGCGAATTTGTTACACTTTTTATCACCAAGCTATCTTTATCATATCATATTTCCCTTTTAATTTTATGGCATCATTATCTATTTGGTGCCATTTGAAAGAAGAAGTAATGCACTTGTTAGAGAGGTGAAAAGAAATATTATAGCAGATGTACTACTTGAGATATGTTAATTAATATTCTAATTAAGAGTAGCGGAGAAGGCTAGTGATTGGAGGCTATAGGGAGGAAGCGCCGGCTACTGGGTATTGTGGCATTGGGCCTTTTTAACCCTATATGTAACTAAATCTTGAACTCTTCCGATAAAACATATTTGTATTAATTAAGGGATAAATATATTTAGTAATTGCTAATATTAATTACAAAGACTTGTTAATTTCCCCAATTAATTTGGACTGACCACCATAATTGTCTCTCTGATGCCGAGCAAATTTAAAAAAAAAGAGGAAGGGAAGGAATCTCAGAATTTCTATTACATAGTTAACTTTCAGGAATTTAAATTATGATAAATATGCATGCATCATCACTCTTTGATAATAATTAATGTTGAAACACTATCATCAAGTATGTTTTATTTAAACTTATTAATTATTAGGTTACCGTACTAATTAATGTACAATTACCATGACAGGTATATTACCGGTGTTCAAATTTACCCCTGTACTAATTTTTACCCTTATTTTACAAAGTTCCCCACATTTCCCAGAGGTTGGACCCAAGATTCCTGATTTAGCACCCTTCAAACTATAGAAAAACATCTTCAAACCTTCTTCCCCAAACTTTTAGAATAGGATTCTGATTTATAACCCTACTACATAGTAGCTACCCAGATTTCGATTGGGTGGACGAGACATAATGGCATGAAAAAAAAATGACATAATGAAAAGGACCCTTACTGAAATCACTTCCACGAGTGTGATGTGCCAATTTGGATGTTTATATTCTGTAAAACCAGTAAAAACAGGAAGAGTTCGGGGGGGGGGGGGGAGGTGGCAGTTTGTGGCAATTTCTGGAACAAGGATGCTGACATTACTAGCTATTACTGCCAGCATTTACCAAACTTGAAAAGCATGTTGTCATCAGCTCACAGACCATTGCTATTGTATATGTGCTAATCCCGGCTAATCCATCTTTCACTTGCCAGATCAATATCTTAATAAAGCCTTAACTTAAAGTAAGATGCCTGAATCGCCGGTCTGAATTTCCTTTGAATTGTGTTCGCAAAACATGCCTAGATACACGAAATTCTGTCAGGGATGTGAACACCTTGCTTTTCTGTTCCAGAAATTGCCACAAACCGCCACCTCTCCCTTGGAACTCTTCCTGTTTTTACGTTTTTACTATTTTAACAGAATGTAAACATCCAACTTGTTTTCAAACTCGTGGAAGTGATTTCAGTAAGGGTCCTTTCATTATGTCATTTTTTTTCATGCCATTATCCCTTTAAGTATCTTGCCCAGGGACACAAACAAGTTGGCCACAGTAGGGATCGAACTCGCGATTTTAACGGTCTAATTATTACGAGTCCTGCATTTTTCTACCGGACCACACGTGCTCTCTGTTTGCAAGTATTAATTTTATTTACAATTTGAATAAATCCAAAATGGCCGCCATACGATTATGGAAAACCCATAGCTATTTTTCGGCTGCTATCAGGAGTTTTTATACTATTTTAGCTACTAATTATATGTGTTGGGGATCAGGATATGTAACAAATATTTTAAACCGTGAATTTTGTTTACAATTTGAGGAAATCCAATATGTCCGCCATAATGGGGGAGGAAGAAATATTGATCTGATCATATTTGCATGGCCTAGACTATAATTTGCGAGCAAATTGAAGAAATTTCATAATGTGCCAGTCCCGGGTTAGCAGGTAATAATAATTCTAAAGGTGAGCAACACTGTGGTGTATGTACACACACTGGCCAAAAGTATTGCAACATGCAGAAAACAAGATTCATAATCATAAATTCCTTTTAAATTATACCCTGGATTCTTGACCACACATCACGTATTGAATGCCAAAGTTGTGTTTTTCATATCACAATGTTATTCTCCAAATTCCAAGAGGGCGAAAAACGTTTGATTTGATTGTGATGTTCCCTAAATATGGCGGATTAAAGGAACTGCGAACGATAACTTGCCGATTGCACTCCAGAAGGAATACAGACACAGAAACAAAAGAAATGACTTCGAAATAGCCGCTTAATGAATTGTACGGGTTTGTTAGGGATTACTTAAGTGTTTACGGGAGAAAATCGGAGTGGTTGTGTGGACCGGAAATAAGATAAAGTCAATAGAAGACAGTGGTCTTCAAAAAATTCGGGAAATTCGGAGACATCCCAAATGCAGTTCTAATGATAAATCACGTGGTTTACGTAAATCCATGTCCAATTAGGCGTTCTCATTGCATAACAAACAGCACAATGTCAACGGTGCGATTAAAAAGTTGTTTTCAAGTTATCACGTGACGTCTTTCTTGCCATTAAATTTCCTGAGTCCAACGGTGATGTGCTCCCATCTTCTATTGACGTTATGTCACTTCCTGTCCATACAACTACTCCAGTTTTTGCCCTAAACATTTACAGTAGACCCTGACAAATCCTAACAATTCATTTAGCGACTATTTTAGAGCCAATTTTGACGTTCCTGTGCCTGTATTCCTTCTGGGGTGCAATCGGCTAGTTATCAATAGCCAGCTCCTTTAACCCGCTATATTTAGGGAACATGATAAATCAAATCAAACGTTGTTCGCACATTTGATTCTGGAAAACAGCATCTGTTTGAAAATCATAGCTTCGACAATAGTTACGCAGTAAGTAGTCAAGAACTCCTCGAACAATTTTAAATCGATTTGGAAAATAAATTATTTTTTTGCATGTTGCAATACTTTTGGCCAGTGTGTGTACAACACATGGCAAGTGACGTTTTGACACATTGTCGTAAGGGATGTCAACTGTGGGCTAAATTATTGTTAATCACTGTCATTAAAATATCAACTGTGAACTCTGATACTTTGGGAAATTGCACAAACCTTACGATGGCCATCTTGAATTTAACAATATTTATAAATGATTTAGTATATCAAAATCATGGTTATATATAACAAAAAAATATTTCATTATAAGGTAGCACTTGCATTTTAATCAGCGACAAAATTGGAAACGGTTACACAGACGTATGTGAAGAATATATCAATTTTAACGGCGGCCATCTTGGATTTCTACAAATTGCAAACAAATAAATGGTTGAAAATAATTCACGGATGTGTCAAAGTTTGACGGTGAAAAAACACCACACACCCATACCCACACCCCCACGCACACACCCACACACACACACCCACACACACACACCCACACACACACACACACACACACACACCCACACACACACACACACACACACACACACACACCGATTACACAGTCACACACATCCACACACGCACGCACTCCCCCACCCCCACACACAAATCTAATTTTATAGTCATCTTTCCAAACTCGTTCGGCGGGGACAATAAACACGACGAACACCTGCAGCATATTTTTCTATTTATTATTGCCCACGTTCATGAACTTAAAATTATGTCCTCTGCCGAATGTCCATAATGCAAGTTAAAGAAGTCCCCTCTACACCATCCATATACACGAAAGAAAACGCGACCGTCGAGATGGACCAACATCAGCTAGATCACAGCGACCGGCTTCCTGTCGACATGACCACTACTGAAATACAACGCGAATATGTAATTTTTTGTTCTCTCTATGTAAATTGATAATTGTCAGAAAACAGTAAACCAATTACTAATCCAGGTTTTACCACTTTTCCCTTTCCCCTGCGACAACCATTTTAATTATTACACCGGCCACAACAAACCTACTCAATTGAAGCTGTATACGGTTTCAATTTAATTCGTAAATCGTTTCTATTCACACCGACGCTAGTTACCGACGGCACTTCGCGCCTGTGGTAGTACTTCCTAGTTATGCCAATAACTAGAATACTCCTCCCTCGCTATTTATAGCGCGCGATCAAGCCACGGCTGACTGACCGAAACTTTAAATGAACCGCGTTAAAGTATCCACACAACCAGAATGCAGTAAATCTTTGTGAGTACAAATTGTAACGTGTCATGCAACCCATGCTTGACCGCGCGCCGCAAACTGACCCCGTCTGAGTCAACCACAGTTTCTGCGCATATAATTATACATCAATCTATATTCCCATTGCATTTCCAATTTCAAACTTGGTTCCACTGCCGAACAATAGCCATGCATAAGTTCGCAATGTCAACGTAGTAAAAGTAAATGTCACCCTTCATAGATGAACAGCTGTGTTCAGAATTAACCAAAGTGACACCGACAAAAATAGTATATCTCACTAGTCACATATATCGCGCATAATTCGATTATTTAGGAGACCTTTTTCAACCCCCAATTCCTGGGATGGGACTCTGTCGCACGGTTCACTAACACAAACCCACACCAACAATTCACCCAACGGAAAGTCGGATTTGAATAGCCTGTTTTCAGCTTCCATAGCCGCGACCATCCCGGAGTTTCCAATACAATTTATTGCGCATATAATGTTGACCACTTGGTCTAAGAAGTATCTCGAACGTCCCTGACCCACAGTGCAGATTTCCGAAAGCTTCCCAAGCTGTATCACAAATATGAATGTCACGCATCATCAATGAGCAACGCTCTTCATTTGTAATTTTTGCGAAGAATTTGTTCGTTGACAGGGGACCCACACCTTTCCCATACACCGCTCTCCCGCGCTTTGTTACTCGTCGTGAACACAGGTTGGGAAACGCTGCACTATCTGGTTCTATAGAATGAGGTGACATGTGAACGTCACGCCCAGTCAACGAACAAAGCATCACGCAGTATCGGGAGCCCTGTGGGCACGTGCTTTTAAAATCGCGCTCAATCGGGCGGTGATCCGGCTATTGCCATGCGTAACTGTGATGGTCATATTCATCTCACCTCTAACATGTCAATCGACCAGGTGCTAACTTGTCTTGTAACATTGATGTCACCTCATCTATACCCGGACCACATTTCGCAAGAAGCGATTGGTCTTTCAATTAACTTAGGTGTCTTGTTTTTATTAATTATTTCACAAATACAACCACTTTCGAATAGTCCGAAACGAAAGCTTTAGGAGATTTCGACCCAGACGTTTTTTATAATTGAAAGGAATGAATCATTTAACTTTCAAATTGGGCATTTCAGACTCGTTTTGAAAATGAGCGAATAAGTTTGGTACCATCATTATAGCAATTGCGGTTTGTAATAAACAGTGGCGTAGCCAGGTGGGCAGAGGGGGCCGAGAGCCCCTCTGAAAAAACTAGGGGAAATCGGGAATAAAACCCGGATATTTATGTTAAATCAGCTTCGGATCATTTGCCCTTCGACCGGGAAATTTGTGCTTATGACGTGACATTTTTGTCACCTCCGGAAATTGCCCCCCTCGGCCACCTGGCTGCTACGGGGAGTTTTCCGTAACCTGACCCATCTGACTTACTTTTGACACACACTTTTGAATCGGAAACCTTAACGGTAAACCGGTGCTTTATGAGGGCGCACTCAATTTCAAACAAATCCTTTTTTGCCTATACAAATGCGTGCTCATCTACTAATCACTATGTGAAATAACTAAGCTCAATCGCAGTCCTGCATGTAGAAAATCACAACTTTGTGATACATGTTTTTTTGGATATACGGAATTAAGCATTTTAGTAGACTATCGTGTAGACTTGATGGTTAAATTTTTAATTACTGCACAGAAAATAGATTTCAAAATCTCTGATCCAACTTTTAATGCAAGCACAAACATCAAAACTAAAAGCAAGGTCCACGAATCAATAATTGTTCGTAACATGCTTTTGAAGCGCCCCTATTTCGTGATTGGGTTTACCATCTAGGTTTCAGAGTAAAAAGTCAACATTCACCTGGATCCGGTTGTTGTCGTTTGCCAATAAATATCAGTGTAAATTGATAATGATATGACCTTAAAGGCTGACTCAGAGATTTTGAAATATTTTTTTTCCGTGTAATAATTAAAAATAGTCAACTGGAACTAATTATAGTCACCTAAAATGCTCAATTTTCAAAGTGTGAGATAAAACGGGTTTTTCGTTTTGATAGAGTAGACATTTTGTAGTATACTATAGGATAGTGTATGTATAACAAACATTCCGGATCCGAAATTTTATGACTAAGTTGTAATTTTCTATAAGAAGGACATCGAATTGAGAGCTTACATGCAAAAACACGATCTGTTAGAAAATTGAAAGCACCATCCTCAATTCAAAGATTAAATAATATATATAATGGAATTACGTTTTGATTATTTTCTTATCAACAACCCCTCGTATTGGTATTTATTTCATCAAAATTTTCATTCGGAAAAGTGGGGTTTGAGAGTGGGTGCATTGCCCCCTTTCTCCAGTACGATTGATTTTTTTACATAAAATTTTTGGGCAAAAATAATTAACCGTTAACCTTAAGGCCGAAACAAATTTTGAATAGCGCCACCAAAATGCTTAATTATGCTAATTAGCATAATAACGCCATGGCCGAATTTATTTTTTTCCACCAAAATATGCGCAACTTGATATTTAGGCAATTACATAAAATTTTTTGGGCAAAAATAATTAACCGTTAAAAATGGCGCACGAAAAACACTTAAGTGTTAATTTGTTCCATTTTTCATTTTGCAGCGTATTCCCCTATTGTGTACCTTTGGAAGACATTCGTCTTTCAAATGCACCAATTCAAGATCTGGAGGAGAATTTTGGTTTCCTCTCTAATGTTAGTCATTTGCAAAACATAATATGCATGGATTGATTTATATTTTGTACCAATATTTATTCTAAGATTCTAATAAAAATATATTTGTGTATATAAATTACAATTCTAAAATGCGCTATTTTAATATAAATTTTAATTAAAGTGCATTTCGTGATTTGTTCACATCTCTTCTTGTTATATTCATTGATCACCTAGCTATCTTGAGTACCGCTTATTTAAAATTTTGAGCTGATCCCGATCTTGCGGTTTTGTGTTATGGCAATTGCTCTTTCCTTCCTCCCTTCCCCCCACGGTCCCAGATGCTACTGTACTTATTTTCTGTCCGTTTACGGACATAAAATACAAAATTGCGAATTTCTTTCTACAGATGCGACCGAACTGGCCCCTTTTAACACCGATGTTTGCACACACGCTCTGTCTGTTTGTGGATTTTTGTGTATAATTAAATTATTTTTAGATGTACTAGTAATTTACAGAAGGCTTTTAATTTTTAAATGTCTCGTGTATTTATTGATGACCACCTGGGCACCACGGGAAAAGAATTCGCGCCATTAATTGATCTACTCGGTTTGTAAAAAAATATTTAAATATAAACTTTAAATAAAACGCGGTGGTTTGATTTACTCGTTAGCTTACTACTTTTTTTATATTCGGTCGGATATCGGACGGAATACGAAGTATTTTATCGCTGTGCTTTGACATACCGTACGTGTGGTGATTGTGGGGATCACAAACTCACATTAGCACGATACTAAAACAATAGATCTGGCATGGCAGACATCAGAAATTTAAGTCGCGGGAATTTTCAAATTACGACAAATGAGCAATGCGCAATTCAGTATTTATGGCGTGTGTATTTCAAGGCGAACCGAAGAGACCAGTCGCTGATTGGCTTATAAAAATACACTGTAACCATATGTACATCATCTATAACGCTGATTTTAGCGTTCATTCACCACCCTTATATTTAGGGTTGCCATATTAGACCTGTAAGCTTACTGATTTGGGCTAGGGGTGCACATAAATGGGGCTGCCATGATCGGGTCATTGCAACAGCCTTGTTGCACTGACCCCTATGTATATTTCCAGCGTTTGAAACCAATATAAATAAGACAGGGTTTAGGGATTGTTTTTGAATCGTTGAAGTAACGAATCTTCAAAGTTTTTCCTGTAATGATCTTTTAAATCATTACACCCTATGCCGTAGTCATTGAAATGACATACTTATAATTTGGGATTTAAGTTTTGAAATGATCAATTTTAAGAAGTTATTTTAATGTTTTAAAATTCTGAGGTGGATCATTGGACTCGGTTAATGCCATCAAAAATGCATCATTATATAGGAGCCTAGGACTTAAAGAAGTTTTGATGTTAATCATTAACTGATAACAAGTGGCTTCGAAAAAAGACTGACTAGTAGGCCTACACTCTTAGCACGTTGGGTTAAAATGTTCCAAATTTTAATCCCACCCAGCTGGGTGCACTATGAATAACCCATTTTCTGGGTAACTTTGTGTTACCCCCCCATGTTGGGGTAAAAAGTTTACCACAATAGGGTAAAAAACAACCATTTTGTTGGGCAAATTAATTGTACCCATGTTTACTGGGTTAGATTTTACCACATAATGGGTAAATTTATCCACTTGTTGGCAGGTATTGCTTTTCCCCATTATATTGGGTAATATTCAAGGGTATTGGGTAATTTATTTTACCACATCATTTGTGTAAATTAATCCACTGTTGGGCAGTGTATGGCTTTTTACCCCATTATATTGTCAAGGCAGGGATCTGGGTATTTCATTTTGACACATCATTGGGTAACTTTAGCCCCTTGCGGCAGTGGGGGCTGGAAATCTAAGTGAGCGTTTTTGCAGTAAAATCACACTTTTATAATCTATAGATAAAATTAAATGTGGCTCTTGGACTAGATAAGTTATTTTTTTTTGGGGCATGGTATTTTTGCGACAGTAAACTCAATGTGAACTCAATCATGTCCTGGACGACAGTCAGATCACGAGCTAGTATGGGCATGCAGGTAAGTATACATTCAGATGCATGACGGGTCAAACAATGATCTGCGAAATGTTCGTAGTGCAGAGTGGTGTCTGGAACACTGAAGGCCTGTAAAAGCTTACGCTTTACTAACAGACTTTACTGTCGCCAATAACACACCAAAACAAATAACTGATCTTAGTACCAGATCCACATTTAATTTTATCATATATTATAAAGTGGGATCTTACCTGCAAAGCGTCAATAATCTTCCCAGCCCCACCCTGCCGCCACCTCTCTGCGACTGATTCGCCATGATCCATGATATGCCAAACTCAGCCGATGTTTTAATTAGGTTGCAAATCACGTCCCGTGATATTTGTTTTACCCAACTTATTGTAAAATACTCAACGGCGGGAAAATGAAAGTATACCCGGAAAATGACACCGGGTAGTTACCCACAAAGTGGTAATTTAATCCGGCAAATAATGAATATTTTTGTTTTCCAACTTTAAGATAAAATCATAAGCGCGTGCAAACCAAGTAACTGGGGATAACCGTGGTATGGTATGATGGGGGAAAAATATAATTTCATGAAAAAAACTCTGGAAAATTCTGTAGGCCCGGGCGGAATATGAAGAATTCAAATTTTTGCATTGATATTGAAATATCACGTTTTATTTATTTCCTCATTTTTCTTTCTGTTTTCTTCTTAGTTTCTTCTTTCTTTCTTTCCTTGTCAACCGAAAGGATGTTTATTTTAGCTTTATGCGGCATATATTGTTTCTAGTATGCATATTGATCGATTTTAACTTATTTAGCATGGTTTTATCATTATTAAGTTTGTCTTATTTTAGAGTTTTTTTATTGTTTTGTCAACCCTAGATATCAATTCAATCATTTTTCGTACGTCTTTGGTATGGCCTTGTGGCCTATCAATTGTGTAAATCAATATAGCTAATGTATATATATTTATATTAATCATTTGATTATATATTATTTAATATACCTAGGCTAATGAATAATAATTAATATAACAAAATACATGATAATTAATATAAATGAATATAACATATTAAATCTCTATATTAAAAGAATTTGAAAATTACATAAATTCAAATAGTGATATTGAATCATATATGTATTTTTTTTATTTACATTTCATTTACATGTAGATCAAGTTTGATCAACCATCCTTACCATGCATATATTATGCCATGCTTATGATGCCTATGATAATTATATCATTTCCTTATTGTACAATTAATAGGTACATTTGGTCCCTGATTACACATTATAGGTAAAACTATTTGGATGCGAGATTATACATTTACCCAATCAATGGTACTTAACATTTACCCAACTGCGTTAATTTACCAATGTTGGGCAGAATTTGCCCAACTTGGTTTTCCCCCCAACATTTTACCCCCCGTTCTGAACAGTGTCGTGATTCTGAATTTGTAGATTGAGAATTTATATTGACAAAGTTTCAAGCTCAAAATCAAACTGAGTGCACAGACTAACTTGTCAAGGCCCTACAATAATGTAGGCCTACCTTAGTGCTTTTATCACATTATTAGCCATATTATTAACGTGTGATGGTTGCATTTACCGGAGGGGGGGGGGTTCGCACATTGGGCGCAGTTAGGGTATAGACTATAAGACCCTCATTTCAGCTCTTTTTCAGTTCCAGTGCCCCCATTTTAGGACCATTTCACTTCCAGAGACCCTACTTTCATGTCCAAGGCACTCTCAAGAAAACCTCAAAAGTACCGGAAATTGAGGAAAATTAAGCCTATTGTCGACAATTTCGGAAAACCTAGTTCCATTTTTGGGCCTCAAACCAGCCCCCGATCCTCAATGTTGAAATCCGGGGAGGCATATTCTACCAACAAGTGAGAACTCCCCCCCCCCCCACCACCCGGGGTATGTACATAACATATGAACATGTTCTTTGCAAATATAGTAGCAGAATTATCAGCATTATTGGCCTAATTTTAGCCATGATATTAAGTGCAGTTAAAGTAGCCCTTGTCACCACAGATTTTAGAATTTCCTTATAATCTGTCTTCATAATTTGTATATTAGCATTTTCTTAATATTATGTTACATATTGTACTCACTATAGAAACAATACCTCAGTTAACACAGGCATCTTACTTGTATAATGAACACAATTTATTATTGCCGATTGTGATAAAAGTAATGCACATTTGAACATGACACGTGCCATGTTGGACTTGTACTAACCATATAATTGAAATATGTTTTCTCTTTCAAAGGGTTTTGCTAAGATGCAAGTAATGTAACCTTGAATATTAAAGAGTAACTTTGTATTGTCATAGATGAAAGTTGTCTCTTATGGATGAGCTTTTTGATCAGGAACTGGGAATAATTTTGGGTTTTTTTTTCTGTATTTACTGTGTGCACTGTCCACACTGACCCCGTGGATGAGGGCATGGTGCAACGCTGTGTTTACATAGTCCAGCTCAAAACTACAATACCTGATTAAATCAAACCCAGCTCAAAATTAGCTGACTACGAAACCTATCAAATGTAATGCACTGTGGCTATTTACAATAGTTTTAGTTTATGACAAGCAAATGGGACAAAGTGTGGCAACCACCCCGTCTCTCTCCTATAGCATGAGTAGGAATATTTTTGTTTCCCCAACCGACGCCACTTGGATTTTATCTATGATTATGTAAGCACACACATTTTGTACCTGGACCCACTAAGAGGCGGATATTCCAAAACTCATTAGTCGCTCATTTAATAAGAAAGGCCCGGTATAAAACCAATATTTTGTTTTTTTCCCTCCAATGTGGGGGGGAACTCCATCTTGGAAATTAACTATAGGTGAATCCCCTCAATATCGACCACTGACCTCAAAATAAGAGTCGAGATTCAGAATAAATAGTCGCTTGCATACAAATACGATAAACAATAGTAAAATTATAGTTGTTTGGAAACAATTTAATTTAGTGTTTTCCCGCCAAGCGACGCCATCTTGGCATATAGCTGGATTACGTATCACATGAATTTGGAATATTGACCCTAGTAAGAAGTAATCTTTTTTGCAACTCTCTGCCATTTTGCGCTATCTCATCTTGAACAGGTGTGATTTATGACCTAAATTGGTTACCCCTACCCCTTAATTCATGTATTTTTTAGTACAATTTGGAGTTCAAATTCAAAGCGCTGGGTAAAAAAATTCCCCAATCCGAATTCATGGGAGATCTTACTGGGCTTATGGTGTACCGATCACGAAAACTAAAACCATTTTTCCTCTACTTTTTTGGGCAATTTTCTACTGCAACCAACTATATGGGTGGGGGGTTTTCTGTCGGCAAGTTTGAACCTACTTCCGGAGTCTCCATTTTTTTGGCCTCAAACCAGCCCCAGAGCCTCAATTTTTGAAATCCGGGAGGCATATAAAAGTGAGAACCCCCACCCCGGGGTATGTATATTACATATGAACATTTGCATTGCAAATATTAGCATAATTATCAGCCCTCTGATTATCAGCATTATTGGCCTAAATTTTAGCATTGATATTAAGTGCGAGTTAAAGTAGGTCCATTTTCACCACATGTATTGTGAGAATTTTCCTTATAATCTGTCTTCATAATTTGTATATTATCATTTTCTTTTAATATTATGTTAGCATTATTGTACTCACTGTTAGAAACAATACGCCAGTTAAACGAGTTGGCGCAGCGTATCTTCCCTCGCCTTTCATGAGGTCTCGGGTTCGATTCCCGGCAGGGGCTCGTTCTTTATGTGAATTTGGTTTCTCGATCCATACTCGTTCCCGCAGGTTTTCTCTGGATACTCCGGTTTCCTCCTGCTTCTAAAATCGAGCTTCTTGGCATAAATCTGTTCTGGTACTATGGTTTCTCTGATGTGCTGAGCGCCTTTCATGGCTGCCGCACAGCGCCTTGAGCACGTTTACGTGGATATGTCGCGCGTTAAAAATACAAATCGTTGTTGTTGTATATTACTTGTATAAATGAACACAATATTATTTATACCGATTGTGATAAAAAAAAAAGTAATGCACAATTTAACAGAAGCACTGCATGTTGGACTTGTAATACAATATTAAGTTGAAAATATGTTTCTCTTTCAAAAGGGTTTGCTAAGATGCAATAATGTAACCTTGATATTAAAGATTAACGTTTGTATTGCATATTTGAAAAGTTGTCTTCTCATGGATGAGCTTTTTGATCATGAACTGGAATAATTTTGTGTTTTGTTTTCTGTATTGACTGTGTTGCAATTGTCCCACACTGACCCGTGGTATGAGGCATGTTGCAACGCTGTTTTAAAATAGTCACAGCTCCAAAACTACATGTCTGTTAATATTCAAACCCAGCTCAAAATAAAGCTGACATACGAACCTTTCAAATGGAATGCACTGTGGCTATCTTTAACAATAGTTTAGTTACTACAATCAATTGGGAAAAGAGTGTTGCAACCGGCCCCGGTCTCTCCTATAGCATGAGTAGGAATATTTTTGTTTTCCCAAACGGACGCCATCTTGGATTTTATCTATGATTATGTAATCACACACATTTTGACCATTGACCCCACTAAAGAGACGATATCTAATTAGTCGCTTATTTAAAATAAGAAAGGCCGGTAACCAATATTGTGGGTTTTTTTCCGCCAAATTGGACGCCATCTTGGAAATTAACTATGGTTACGTAATCACATCAATTTCGACCACTGACCCAAATAAAGAGTCGATATTCAAGAATAATCGCTTGCATAACACAATAAGAGTAAACAAGAAGTAAGAATGATGAGTTGGTTTGGAAACAAATATTTTAGTTTTTCCCGCCAAAAGCGGACGCAATCTTGGAATATAGCTATGATTACGTAATCACATGAATTTGGAATATTGACCCTAGTAAAAAGTAACCTTTTTTGCAACTCTCTGCCAATTTGCGCTATCTCATCTTGAACAGGGGTGATTTATGACCTAAATTTGTTACCCCTACCCCTTAATTCAATGTATTTTTTAGTACAATTTGAGTTCAAAAATTCAAAGCGCTGGGGAAAAAATCCCCAAGCCGAATTCATGGAGATTTCTTATCTGGGGCATTATGGGGTGTACCGATTCAGAAAAACTAAAAACCATTTCTCCTATACTTTTTTGGGGCAAATTTTCTACTGCAACCAGACTAATATGGGTGGTGTGGTTTCTGCGGGCAAGATTTGAACCTACATTCGCAAAATAATGATTAAAATTATTGGCCATCACAGGGGGATTATTTAATAAATACATATTGGGCATATCTTGGCCAATATTCCTATCTTGGCCCAGATAATAAAGACTCCTAGACCATGTTTTGAGGGTCGAGGATAATTTTAAAGGTACTTTAAATTATGTTAATGTGTCACTAACATGTTCACCTGCAAAATTACTAAGAATTATGCACAAATTAGGCCCTTAATGTTGATAATCTCGTTTTGGGGTAATTGTCAGAAACCTTTTTGGACCAAGAAATTTAGATTTGAACAAATCCGTACATAAACTTACTTTTCTCTTACAGTAAAGGTATGCAATGCTAATAATTGCAATGGACTATGCAAGACCAAGATACTGTTATCTGACAGAAAGCAAACACGAACTAGCGGTCTATGATGCAACATTAGTATCGCCATTACTGAAAAAATACACTTTCGCCTATATCTCAAACAATGCTGCTGATAACTGAACAAATTAAGATGTCTGGACCTATGTTTTGAGGTTAAGAACCATGATTAGAACAATTTGGAAAGTATAGACAGAGGCCTCATGACGTCGCAAATTAAGGGCCCGTCATTAGCAAAAATATATTTCTAAGCATATTTGGACAATATTTCAAATTTATAAATGCCAAAAAACAATTAAGATGACAGAGTTTTGAGGTGTTAGGATAAATAAAAAATAAAAAAATATCATAAAAACGTCCATGCGTCTGCGAAAATGGTGTACCTGCAAATATTAAGATAGAAAATTGGCCTTCATTGCCGATTAACTCGTTCTGGGGGTGATTTCAGAAACTCTTTGGCCAAGTAAATTTAGAACTTACAATATGTACTTATTAACTACTTATGCCTTTTCTCTTTAAATCAACTCATGCAATGATTAAAGGACGAATGTAAAACCTAGACAGTGACATGTTGTAATCAAACCAAAAAGAAAACGTGAGTTAAAGAAAGAATTAGCAGTCTCGATGACTCTCTGCCAACATACAGTTATGTGCTATCCATGTTGTACATAAAAGAGGAGGCAAATCAGGACCAACTATGATTCGTATGTCAGTCGCCAACCAGAACAAAAAATAGTTTAGTCTTTGTAGACAATTGGAAACTCATGTATTAAAAAAAAGCAATGCGATCTACTGTTATCTTCATTGACCTTGCTTGTGTGTGTATGATATGAAAACGAAAAGCTCGCCATCATGAGAAACTGACTGAAAAACACATACAGAAGCAACCAAAATGAAAGACCAATTCCTTCGCAACGGTAGATCACCACAAAAAAGTATGCCGGGGCTTTTGGAATAACTGTTTCTGAAGCCATGACACAAGTGACACTCCTGGGAAATGTGGAACAAGGTTCAGGTGTTGCTCTCCTCGTCGTTTAATATTATACACGGTTTTTAATGAGTCCATAGAGGCCGAGTATTGATTTCTGGGTGGGGAGTCCAGTTGCAGAGATGAAGCCTCCTAATCCAGGGCACGGGCATCTTGCCTTTGCTGCCGATAAACCTGATAAACAGCCATAAATAGTTTTCTTGCATATGGGAGCATTCTCAAAAAGTGGTGTGAAATGATGAGCCATCATGAAAACCATTTGGCATTGCGCGTGAAGTGAAATGGTGGGAGCTAGATCTGGTGTGTTGACTTTCATGCTAAGCTGGACTTTGGAACTATCTACCCCGGCAGCATTCTTGTATTCAGGATTTCGACTCATTTGCACGTCCTGTATTTGTTCTCCCTGCAGCACTGTGGACAATGTTGCTGCCATGACAATTAGTAGAAAGTATTCAATTTATTATTTCCCAGTGGACTACTGTATGTGATTATTTTTTCTGTCATAATTTGAGATGTCAGATAGGCCTATGTTGATGCTTTGGCCAGGGCCTTGGTTCTAACTCTAAAACCAAAATCATAAGTGTCAGAGTGGCCGCCTGTGAGATTGTGGTGGAAGATGCTTGTATGGAAATATATATGAGAATGGCGGTCATGCAGGAGTAATTTCCAATTGTCTTCTGCCACTGCCCCACAGTAAGGTTTTACACGCTATAACATGCAGAGGAACCGGAAATGGTCGCGGATATGAATTTCTCAGATGCGAGCTCCATGTCGTTGGACTGTGTTGGAGGGTCAAGGAAGGTCTATGGACTCATTGGAAGCCTGTCGAACATTACAAATGAGACGACATCTTGACACTCGATAATGTTGAACCCACATTACCCTGGTCTGGGCCAGTGATTCAACTTTGCTCCCTTTGTTCTGTAGGGGATTACGAATTGAGGGCGCTAAGTTTTGTGCATACTGCCTTTAATCTCACTTTGTCACGGAAATGCACTCTAGTGGGAAGATGGGTCCACCGAAGACAATCTACGAGGGGAGTGATGGCTCTTGTGAAAATTGGGGCTTCCGGTGTGTAATCATGTCTCCCAGCAGACGGTGTGATATGAACTCGTCAAGACCATGAGGAGTTTTGCTTGACACAGGTTTCTGATCACAGACTGATTAGCGTGCGAATAGAGACTATATAGTTGGCGGAGAGTCGCTCACATGTGAAGCTGCCTCAATTTTTACTGTCTGCGTTCCTCTTTAAATGTACTGAGGGTGAAAAACTACCATGAGCATTATGAATACCCAATAAAGATGCATGTTTGCAGAGAGTCATTGGAGACTTTAGAGTTGATCTTTCATGTTTTCTTTTCGGCATGATAAAAAGTAACAACACAGTATCTTAGCTTTGCATTAGTCGTGTATATTGCATTGAAGAGGACAAAGAAGTCGTATGTACAGATTTTGAAAGTCTAAATTTACTTGGCCAACAAGTAGTTTCTGACAATTACCCTAAAAGAGATTATCGCCATTGAAAGCCCTACATTGCTATTCGAGTATTTGCAGGGAAAATGTTAGTGACACATGAACATAAGTATGAGTAGTTTAAAATCATTACTTGACCCTAAAACATAAGTTTCGTCATCTTTCTTGGAGGTATATGGAATATTGGCCAAGATATGGCCAAATATGGACTTTTAGCTAATGGCGACCCTAATTTGCATGTTATGACATCATGGGGGCAATTGGAAAATTCAAAATCATTCCAACTTGATCTTTGACCCTCGAAACATGGTCAGCACACACTTATTTGTTAAATTTATACAAACAGTATATGTAGCGATATATTGAAAAATTGTATTTTTTCGGTAATGGCGATACTAATTTGCATTAAATTTGCAAAATGATTAGTGGGACACCCTTTGATTTTTGAACATAGCTAATCGTTTTCTACGCATGATTTATGATATTAGAGACGTGGATTGAAGTTTATTTCAGGGGGTGCACGAACACACCTTCTACCCACTAGGATATCTGGCTCTTATTAGACGTTCACTTCACACAGTGCACTGCAGAAGTTTTATGTATGCATATGTCCAATTATTTACAAATTCTTGTGTGTACTTGGGGAATCTTGTTGTGCTTGTCTCGTCTAATTTTGTCCAGTTTGCTTTTTTGTTCTGGTTTGGTTTTTTTTTGTGCGGTTTGTTTTTGTTTGTTGGGGTGTGTCCTTGATGTTGTGTGTGAGTTTTGGTGTTGTTTGTTTGCATTTGCCCTCTGTGTTGTAAACCTGTATCAGTCTTATACTGTAAATATTTTGAATTAATTAAGTACTTTCGGACCCTAACACTTATAGATGATAATCTATCGCTCTTCTACAAACCCTTGCTTGTTAGTGGGTCGAGCGTCGTGCATGTACTGCGAAGGTCGCCGGTTCGAATACGGCCCAATCGCCACATGTTTTTCAACACTGTCGTGCGCCTCGCTGGCCATCTCCAGATTAATAAATATCATCATGCGATTGCAACAAAGTCGTTAACTGAAACTGACATTTGTGGCGAAATTGAGTTTATTTATAGAATACGAAAAGTAGTTCATAACTCTTATTTGATTATACAAGTTCGGAACCTCCTTAATTTATTGCAGAGTTTGTAAGCTAAATAGGCCTATTTCGGTGTAGATACGAACCTTTGTTTTGCACCAAAATTGAATTTCCCTTTCCCCTTGTTCGTGCAACAAAGTCGTAAGTGGTTGATACGACTTTGGTTGCACTACACGTGAACTACTATGTAGCTACGAAACATTTTTATTGTCTGTAAAGTGATGGCCTTTTAAAAAGGTGTATAAGTAAATAATCTCCTCCCACATATTTTGTGAAAAGGCAATTTCATTTTTTTAAACCAAATTTAGCTTAATTTTAATAGGCTAATTTCGGCACAAAACCTTAAAAACATCAAAAATGTAGTTACGAAACGAACGCCCTTTTTCTACTCAATATGACATACCTTCAGTACTTAATTCAATTTCAAGAGTAAATGATTACGCCTACTTAAACAGATATTTCAAGTATAAGGCTCAATTTATTACAGAGTTATTAGGCTATTATGCCTAACTTAGGTGTTGATACGACTTGTTGCACTCAAATTGAATTTCCCGTGGTGTTGCAACAAGGCGTAACTAGTAAGAATACGACTTTGGTTTGCACGACACGGGACTCATGTGTGTGAAATATACGCCCATTTTACTTAGCCATTACTTCTTAAATTTAGTCGACTAATGGAAATGAAATATTTATAAGAGATTTAAAAAAAAAAATCATTTTAAAAAACGTTTGTAAGAATATTTTCATTTTAAAAGTCACAAAGAATGAACACACAAATGCTTCTCCTTGTAAAAAAATCATGAAAATGTAATACGACCTTTGGTTGCACTCACAATTGTCATACTTTCTACTAAGTTCTTAAATCTTTATTTACTGCACTGTCATTGTAAATGTCTTGTGAAGAATTTAGGGGATTAAATAGAAAAAAAATTCAGAACAAAATTGACAGGTTGCGTGAAAACTACGCTACAAGTGGCCAAAATCTCATATTTTGATGGTTGAAGTGGGGGGGGTCGAGACCTGACCATCGACATTACCACCCATTTAATCTCACCCGTGTGCCCCAATTGATTGCTAACGGAGCTTTGGTGCCAGTACGGCGGTCCGGTACGGCGGTCCGAAACTTACGTAATCCTGTTTCTAAAATGAAAAAAAAAGTTGGCGTAAAATTGAAATCAGTGTTTGAAAATTCTCCGAGACTGGAAAAATATCGACCGTTAGCGATGCGTGTTCACTTTACGTGTCTTCGAGCACGGTCGATATTTTCGTCTTGAGAATTTTAAACATGGTTTCATTTCCTCCACACTTTTTTTTTCAATTTTAGAAAACAGGATTGCGTACTTAGCCGGACCGCCAAGGTGCCATGGGGTAAAATCTGGCTCTATTGAATAGAAACTGAACTCACTACGTGGCTTTCACGCTTTGCATCGCAAGGTATAATTGTATTTTTATTGTACATATATGTTGTATATATTCACCAGGTCATGCATGGTTTACTTCCCTTTATTCCACAAACAAAATTTTCCTTTCAAATTGTAAAGGACCTTAAAATATAAACTGTGATAAAATTGGACTCACTTTATTTTTGCTTGTAGCGTGCAGCTGTAGCGACACCTCACTTCCGAGGAATGGAGAAATTTTGCCAATGTGGAGTTTCAAAGTGGAAAGAAGCGAATTCTCCTGTTAGTATCATGTGAAGTTACCAGGGAATGAAATAAAAAAAAATCAGACACAATAATAGTGTGCAGTGGACTGGTGTTCACGGTTTGGCTTAGTTGTTACCTGTCACACAACAAGGACGTATGGCCCCCGGGCGTACTGGTCCTCACCAGTAAGTATTCTTATTCTCATGTGATATGTTCTAGATAAAATAATGATCAAAGTTATGTACATCATCGCAACAAGAAGTAGAGGCGTCAATACTTTCACCTACTAAACCAATGGAATGGTCTCTTGAGACAAGGGATTCCCGTACGCCTAGGGGACGACAACAGGATTTTGACCAACTGAAACGCATATTTTACATAGTGTAATGTAAATTTAACAGTTTTTAAATTCATGCCGTACGATTTTGATTTTGTATTAAATTTGTGTGAAAGCATGATACATGATAGGAATACACACGGTAGTTCAAGAATTCAAAAGTAATCGTGGTGTGGGATGGCACTACTGCGTTTACGACGTGCATGCGTACACAGACTACCTGGACGGTTATGACAGAGCCAATTCAAGTGTACATCGTACAGTACGGTACATGGAACTGGAATAACGACATTTCTAGTACTTGAAGTCCCTGTTGAGTAGCCACGAACCCACGGTACCACACAACGCGGGGCCCACCAAAGGGGGGTTATCATCCACCTAGGTAGTCACTCCATGGGGGAGTACCTCATGCGGGAGGTGCTCCCAGCACCTCTCTTTAAGAAGTACAGGGTACTTAATGTTGCTGATACCTTTTGACATTAAAGAGTACGCACCTTCATGTATAAGCCACTTTACCAAGCAATTACCCGAAGCCTTCAAAGGTTATTTTACTAGTCAAAGAATAGTCCAAGATACCAGACAAGAAATCTGCCTACCGATAATTACATGTCTGTCAAAACAAAAAACATACCTTTGGCAAAGTAAATCACTAGAGTAGCAGGCCCGAAAACATGGAATTCAAATTTAAACAAAACTAGTAGGATGGCCAAAAATCAATTAAAACTTCAGATCACAAATTAAAAAATAAACTTTTGTCAAATTATGTTTAGTTATTTTTTGGCTCGTTACCTTCGGACTACCAATTTTATCGTATCACATTTGAGTATTCTTTGCATCAATTTTTGTTAACTGGCTCCTGGTTTGCGTTGATATGTGTGTATATGTGTTAAACATGATGTATGAGTCTATTGTTTGTAGGCAACATGTTAATTTAAGGTGATGCTCGTTTCAGACCGTTTAGGCCTATTGAGCATTTTCCTCATTCATGTTTGTGTAATGGTATATGTATGTTTATGTATGAATGAAAATAAATTTTGAATTGAATTGATTTGAATTGAATGATAAAATATTATATAGAGCCTCGGAGAAACCTGGGAGCACAGAACTAAATAAGACGAAAAATACACGGTCTCGAACACGGAACCTCTCGCTTTCTCTAGGCGTGAGAGAGAAATACCACTGGGTCACAGAGGCCTGTGTTTAATGTGGATTACAGAGTTCCAGCGGCCGTAAGTATACTTATATTTAGTATGGGAGGACCTTATATGCAATTCTAGCAGAATCTATGACGCCAAGCGAAACTCAACT